>JAIQCH010000239.1:0-12613 GCA_029691765.1 Entomobrya proxima
CCTGCCAAAGTCAACCTTCTGTAAATCTCTCAGTGGCAATACATTCAGAAAAACCATGGTTAGCTTACTTGACAATCCCTCGCTGTTAATTTATTTAATCTGTTCAAAAAAATGCAACAGTGTTAAACAAAAACCCCTATTGTAAATTTTGGGTAGCCGATATCTTCTTATTATTTGAGTATACCAAAGGATTATGATTAAACTGTTGTTGGTGATGCTATCCAGGCGTTCATATTCGCTGTAGAGATTATATGTTAGTATGAAAAAACTGAAGTTTTGACGATAATATTTCAAACAAAAATCATCAGCTTCAGCATGAATACAATTTTCAAACGTGTTTCGTGGCACAAACGTGTAAATTTGTTTGAGTCATAAATTTTGGTCTTCTTTCTTTTCCCTTAAATATCATGGGATCATCCACAAATTGCCCTAATATTTCATTTCAAAAAATATTTTGGTTGACTAGATGCATTAAAAATAACAATTTATTTCATGTTAAATTAGTTTGGAGGATGGTTTCGTGTAGACCAGTATCAATGTAGAGTAGTGGCCAAATTTAAATAAATAACCTTAATAATCATGTTATAACAAAAACTTTTTTTTTTGGGTTTAACAAAAGTTTAGGTTTCACGTCACAGTTTTTTTGGTATATTTTTGTAACTAATTTATTTTACCTTTTGTATTTGATTGAATGAGATTATTAATTAAAAATAAGAATGTCAGTATATTGATAAGCTTAAATTTTACTGCTAACGTTAATTTGAATTTTTTTATAATGATATGTAACTAAATATTCATAACAAGCTCTTAAAAATGATCACTGCTTTTAAAATGTAGTGCTTTGATTTTACAACCAATAAAAGTGAATTATCTAATTTTTGCACAGTTATGAAAACTATTAGAATATGTTTAGTATACTGATAATTTTTGAGTGAGAAAATTTCTAGCAAAAAATCGTACGACAACCAATACTGATTAGTACTACAGCATAAATATGAACGGCATCAGCATATCTTATAAATTATGTTTTAAGCGATCATACTGTTACAAAAGATGTCTTGTGCAAATTTGCTGGGATTTAGACGCTTTTTTGACACCAACAAGACCCAAGGTAAGGTATGATAAATATTCAATATGCTGCATTTGTATTGTTGTCTTCGGCAGCAAACAGTTTAACCATTCACAGTAATTTAATATATTTTTGTACATTGTTTAACTATATTCTTTAACAATGAGCAACATGCTTATTGTGTTCTGAAGTAGTGAATCAAAGTAGCTTTCCTTCAACTCAATTGTAATTTTTGAATATTTAGCTTTGATTACCAGCGGCCGACAGGATCGTACTACCTTTTTCAACTGACTTCCAGTTGGATCTTTCCATTTCCTCGAGCAAACTCTCCATTTCCTTAATATATCTTCAGTACATTCCAACCAGAAACAAGACATTTTGAAAACAGTATCAGCAGCAAATACGAAACCCCAGGTTATAATGCCAAATAAAACCGTTACATATATTTCAAGTTTTTGAAGTTCATGTACCACTATGCCGATTCCGCATATAATTATTAAAAAACAAAGACTTAAACAAAATCCTTCCACAAAATTTACATTTTCAATAAATGAACTAGTTATTACGCTACATTGCCGATAAACACATAGAACTAGACTCATCTGCCTACGAGACAAAACTGGTTTATGTCTTAAATTTTGTAAAATTTTAGACAATGAAGTGTTCAGGCCTATAGTTAAAAATATAGCTATTCTGGCCGTAAGTAATATCAATTGCAAATGCTGGTGAATGATTACAAATCGAAGTATTTTTAAAACAGGAAATTTCAAAACTTGCATGCAATCGAAAGCTTCACAGAACAGAAAAAAGGGATCCAGATTCCAATTGTTGCAAATTGTGGCCCCAATGACAGCACAAAAAGGATAAATTGCAGCAATGCAAACAAACGCAACACCTGTTCCATCAGGTTTGTTGACTTGCCCTTCAAATCCAAATAGCCAGTTAGAAGATATTGTTAACTCCTTACCATTTGTAATAAGCAAATAGTCCACGACAAGAAATAGTAGCAGCACAAGAGAATGAAATCCCATAATGAAAATGTTAAGTATGTTCTCAGGTCTCTTAACGATTTCAAATTGTATAAGGACAAAAAGCGTTGCGTATAGTGCCAAAACAAGAGCGTTAACTGTATAATGCATAAAATAATACCACATTCGGCGAATGTTACAGTTTTCATACTTCCACTGTAGGAGTTGATGATTCCACGAGACAAAATAAGCCGGAAATATCATTCATTCATTCATTCATTCATTCATTTGTCTTTATTGCAGATCAGTCAATTGACAATCCATATTTACGCGATTACAACAGAAGTAGTCGTACAATGAAAATTAAAGCAAATATCCAGTTTTGAAATTGCTGATTAAGGTGCAGAGCTTGAAACACTAAAGTAGTCGGCATGTTGATTTCACTGGACTCAGAACCTTGTTGTGATTAATATTAAAGTATACTTGTTTATAGACGCCTTCCCTTGTCTTGTCTTGTTGGACATTACTTGCGCCTTTGAGAAATATCTATTTTAAAACAATTGACATTAGCATTCCATTTCTGCAAATTTAATATTTTTACCAGGAAATATCATTTGCCAGTATTATACCAGCTTCTTAGTAGAAAATATTAATACAAATACATGATATTAAAATTTGAGCTTAAGTTTAGCACAACCTATTTTTAATTAAAGGTGAAACATTAAATCCTAAATTGCCAAAGAACCAAAAATGTCAAATATTGAAGCAAAATGAACTTATTGATCTTACGTACAAACTCATTTTGTTGATTGATTTTTTCCAAGTCACTTTATTTAGCAATACCCATACTGTCCAAAATCATCTACATCGTTATTACATAAAAGGTTCTTTTATGTAACCTCTTTTCAGTAGAATGTACATTCAGCAGATTCTTCTAATATTCAGTTAAAATGTGGGAGAGGATTCTTAGCCAGGTATATGTAGACGACGTTTTTTTTCGTTTATTTACTGCATTAAACACTAAAATATCAACATTTCTGAATTTAGTAACAAAATATAAATAACCTATATCCAAATTATCATACATTAGTAGATACATTAGTACAGGTAGATAGTCAACATTTGTAAATAATAATATTTTGTAATCTAATACTTAAATTTGTCATAAAAGATAATATTGTCCTTTCAGCTTCACCCATTTTCCGCACAAAAACTTCAAGTCTGACATAACGTACCCATTCCAACATAACAATATAAAAAACTTGCTTCTGAGTCTGCAACTGAGGCTGGCTTGCTATGGTAATAAACGCAAGTCTGATACACAATATCAGTTCGGATATGAAATTTTGGAGAATCGTTAGAGACTACGGCACCAGAAGAATCCCATGCAAACTGTTGTCGACGTTGGATATCACGTCCAGCTGTCCAATGAGCTGAAAAATCTACCAGTTTTACTACTGAATGAATTCCCTAAAACGTACTTTTGAGGAATAGCTGTTAATGCTTACGTCCGCTAAAGTCAGAGGGATGATAGGCAGCTAGCAGGGCGTCAGCTTGAGCTTTTGACGTGATCTCTGCTAATTTCATATTAAACTCTGCGCAGTATTGCTTGGCGTCGGTCCAGTTCTAAACCATCAAATTATACATGATGTGATGAAATTGTGACAAAATGAAGTTCTAGTGAGTAGTCAGCAAAAAAGGATTTTCCATCTGCCGTGGCTATTAACTTCATATTTGTAGAGATGGGATCGTCTAGTAGCAATGAACTTTATTTATAAATGAGAAAATTAAGTTTAGTGAAATAATATAAACTCTAAACATTTTACCTTTCGCCAAAATTTGGTTATCATCTGATGCCCCAACATTGGCAACGTGCAATAATGCACAGAGTTGGAAAACAGTAATAACTTCCATAATGTAGGATTGTGGTTTAAGTGGGTAATCGAGTATAAAGACTGCGTATTGGTTATACAATGAACTGACATTTATATATGATTTGACTGTAAATTTTACATGATTGATAAGCTTCTTGTGAAAATTCCCAGTTAATTGACGCAAGTTGTGTACCTGCAAAAATATTTTTCAAAATATTTAGTTTGGTTTTCAATGTATTGACTTAACAACCTTTGCTTTGGTTGCTTGCTTTGATTGATTTGTTTTTGTCAATTTTTTAAGTATGCCAAACGTAAAAGGCATTTGTCAAACCATCACCGTATACTCCCAAGGTCCTTCAATCCGCCAGTATATTGACAATTTGCTTATCTGCCAGACTAATTATCTTTAACACTAAGGCATTGTGTTTTTATCAGGGTTTTGATCAACGCACATGCCAAGTTGTATATATATCACAAAGCAAATCTAATAAGTTTGATACAAATATATGAAGTAACTTTTGCTAGGGCGCCATCCACTAATGACGTCACTTTAAAAAGCCGATTTTTCGAGTGACCCACTGACCCCTGTCACTATTTTTTAACATTAGAGGATAGGGCACTTAACAAAGGCCGTCACTTTTTAACCATAGTGACCCAGTGACCGTTTAAAGTGACGTCATTAATGGACGACGCCTAGGGAGTAATCAGATAGCCGAATTTGTGATGGCTTGCGTAGCCTGAAGAATGGAAAAAATTCTATTGAAACTGTTAAGACATTTTTTAAAGAAGCACTTAATATAAATGTGGTCGTGGAAAAAGTTGACATTTTAATTAATACTTCACACCCAGTTGCTATAGTTTCGCTCTGCTCAGTCGAAGATAGAAAGAAAATATTTGGAAATTGTCATCGTTTAAAGTCTTTCCATGAAAAAGTGTCAATTACAGATGACATTCCATCAAAAAATCAAAGAAGAAAAAAACGGACTCGAAAATATACTATCTCATCGGTAGAGTGCAATACAGAATTGAATGAACCATTAACTTCATCTGAAACAGAAACAGAAAATACTGAGCTGGAGTCATCAGACGACCTTGGACAGAGCTATAGTGAAGAAGATACGAAAGCATATAAAGAATCACTTGTATATCTTTGGCGTGTATCTGAAATCGAAGACAAATCCAAAGAATTATTTGCCGTTGGGAAACTTTACGGATTTGAAGAATCGGACATGCATTCCATTTCCGAGCTTATTGCCAACGAAAACCGTAGGCGTCTCATCGATCAAACTTGCATCTGTAAAACATTTATGCAAATCAATTGGAAACATCTCATGGAAACATTTGAACTGAACTTGCCCAATAAGTTCATTAAAAAGTTGAAGGCCATCACAAACGAAATAATTGGACTTTGGAACGCGTATCAGAGGAGGATCGTGGGAGAGTGCTATTGTCATCATGTTACAAAACTTCACGGAGAAAACGACGACTAAGCTAAAATTCAGTATCTGATAACTTGTCATTTTTGTGTAAAAAAGAATGTACGAATATAACTTCTTGATCTTATGTTGTATGAACAAGCAGAATGAAATTTTGTTACTACCTAATTGAATATATATATAATTATATGGTAATTTAAAATGAATATGAAACAGAATATTGTAAAATGATGTTAAAAAGACGGATCTCCATGTTTGTCAAAAATTGTTAAAATGTGTATTGATGCTCTATAGGTCTCAGACCTGAAAGAGTTTTTTTGGGATGCCAATAAATACATACATACATACATACATACTAAGGCATTGTATTTTTATCAGGGTTTTGATCAACGCACATGCCAAGTTGTATATATATCACAAAGCAAATCTAATAAGTTTGATACAAATATATGAAGTAACTTTTGATAAGGAGTAATCAGATAGCCGAATTTGTAAAAAGAATATGTCTCCGGTGTTTGCAAGTAACTTGAATCGGACATTTTTGTATAACCGAACACAAAAGCAAGTAGTTTGAATAAAGACCCAAGGCAAAGTTCAAATGAATACAAGTAATCTGTTTATTTACGGCTATACTGTTTTACATGTACACATACTTTCACATATGACACTTGCAGAACATGCTGAATGATTTGCTTTGAGAGAGTGCTAATGAGAGTGCGAATAAATCAAACTAACTTATCTTTTGATTAAATGAATACAACATGTTTCAATCAATTTGTCATTTTGCTAATAAAGTCAATCAATGAATCAAATGGCAATCCCCTGCATACCTACTAACCCACTCGTATCAATGATAGTAAACCTACATTGCTCTGAGAACAACATTTAAAATCACAAATAAATCATTGATTAAAAACCTATTTTCAGCATTGATTTACTCAGATGCTACATTCGGGCAGTGTGTTAAATTTTTAGTATTTAAGCCTTCCATTTTTCTTTTGGTGTTTGCATAAGCAAAACGCCAATATTGATTTGGTTTATGGAGTTTACAGACTAAATTGTGAGCACAGGAGACAAAATTTGACGAAATATGCAACAAACATGACAGACATCTTAAGCTCATTCGTTTCTGTTTCTTTAACAAAAACTCTTAAACATAGCATTTGACATTTTTTCATGAATATATTAAAAATGGCTTTCTGGCTCTTATTCTTAAACATCTTACCAAAAAACGTAGGTATTTTTAGTGTTCATTACAGATAATAGATTATTCCCTATTTTATTTTTTTGCTGTAACTTTTACATTGGTTGATTTTATGCACATGTTTAGAAAGATTCACGTTAAGACTTTTACTGATTGTGGGTTAAAACTCAACCAGTTCTGAACGAATGTTAACTGCGTAATAACATTAATCAATCATTTGTTCGTTTTGCAAGATAAAAAAATCAGATTGAATAAAACTTTTATACAGGTTAATAGAATATTAGTGTATACCAGCAAATTTAACAGTTTTCAATGAAATCAATTAATTAAATAACAATCATCAGGTTACTTATCATCTTATCTGCAAGTCACTATAGTTTTTTGGGAAAAATAATTCAAATGATTTATTAGTCTGTCATTATTTAAAACATGTTATTGTAATTAATCTTGAATAGCTTTTCACATGCAGGACAAAATTCAAATTTCCGGGAAACACTTGACAACTTTTTGTATTAACAATATTCTCAATTAATACGAGAGACGCTGGGTAAAATTGACAAAAACACCCAGCTTTTGACATGTTATGGAATATTTGTAATCAGCTTGATTGACGTTGATGGATCACTCAAAGCTTTTGAGTAATTAGGTTTCATTGGATAGAATAGTTTATTTCCATCATTGTATCTACTATATTTGACGCATGACTGCAGTGCTTCACTTAAGAGTTTTGTTTTGCATATAAACCAGCTCACTGGGTTTTAATATTATTAGTTACATTTTGCTGCCAAAATTACTACATGTATTCAGCTTGTCACTTTTTCACCATGACAGCATATTTAAAACACATTATTATAATTTGCATAACCATTAGTGCTGCTACATCAGATGGATCACACTTTGCAAATCCCATATTGGATGCTGCAATCGGTAATGCTAAAGCTGTAAAAATCGGCAAAACTTACTACTTAGCAGTGTCCAAAAGTACAAGGATAGATCTCCTAAGAAGCCCATTTCTAACCGACTTTAGAAATGCCGAAAGTCAAACAATATATAAAGCGCCTGCTGGTTACTCAAATATTCAGACATCATCATTTTTCAAATACAAAAACGACGTGTATCTGTATTTTGCTTCTGCCAGTGTTAATACATCCGGCCTCCGCGTGTTTGTAATCAAGTCAGAACATCCAACACATCTCTTTGGCCAATGGAGCGCCCCAACACGAGTATTACAAAACGTTTGGAACGACGATTCAAGGCACGCAGCAATTCTAGAAAACCAAGATCAGCTCTATTTTGTATGGAGCAGTAATATAAATAGCACCTATATATTATACATTGCAAAAATGTCTAGCCCAACTGAAGTTTTGGGCCCAGTCAATGTACTACGTGAACCTAAAGAGGAATGGGAATGTTACAGCGTTTGCGCTAACGAGAGTCCAACTTTTGCTTATAATCAAAACTCCATTTATATGGTATTTGCAGCAAGTGCTTCCGGCAATCTAAACACCACATTGGGCTTAATGAGCATAAATAGAGGATTGGACCCCACCCAAAGTTTTAACTGGGTGTCAGCGGCGGGTCCAGTTTTTAAAGGAAATTCAGATGAAAACGTTTACGGTACACGATATCCTTCATTTGTTCCAAGTCCAGACGAAACTGAAGCTTGGCTTATGTACACAAGCTCCATTAATTCGACTGAAGGTGGAGTAATCGCGCATGCTAGAATTGATAAAATTGAATGGAACAAAGTTGACGGATCACCTGAATTTCCACCAACGCGTAGCGACGGGGTTCAGCAGCAGTTGCCTAGTGGAGAACCATCCAAATTCACAAATCCAATTTTGGATGAAACTTCTAAAGATCCAAGTGTTTGCTTGTTAGATCAAAAGTACTACATGGTTAAGGCGGATGCAAATTTTACGTCTTTGGTCATCTGGAAAAGTGACAACCTTCATGATTTTCGTGAAGCTGAAAGTGCAGTCATATACACGTAAGAAGTTAAGTAAAGCGCTTGAATATTCAAATTTATTGGGTTTCAAATTTCTACATTTATTTTAATTTATTTTCATTTCAGCGCTCCGGAAGAGTCAAATGGTGTTTCGACCTGCCATATCGTAGAAATTGAAGGAGACGTCTACGTTTACTTCGACATGAAATATTTGACAATCGATACTCAAATGTATGTCATAAAAGCCGGAAATAGTTCCAACTTGATGCAAGGATGGGGAGCGCCACAACTACTGCTAAATGGAGTTTTTGACGGATATGCTTGTCAAGGGAATGTACTGAAACATGACGGCAAACTGTACTTTGTGTGGGCGGGTAACAACACAATTGGATCAAGAGTAATTTATATAGCACCAATGTCCGGTCCAACTGAGGTTATTGAGCCAGCGGTTCTATTAAAGGAGCCAAAAGATACTTGGGAATGTTACAACAGTTTCTGCGTGAATGACTACCCATCTCCGTTATACGGCACTGATGCCAGTTTTCTAGTTTATACTGGAAATGCTAACAATAATTCCAACTGCGGCTTATCGTACATGAGCATAGATGCCGGCCGAGACCCACTTGATGTTATGAATTGGTACATACACCCTGAACCAGTTTTTTACAGAAATGACGCTGAAAATGTGTATGCAACATGCCACGCTTCGTTCACTACAAGTCCAGATGGATCAGAAGATTGGATGCTATATCAAGCTTCAAATATAACGGAAAATTTGTTAACAAACGTTGGAATACGTGCAGAAAGAATCACTTGGGATTTAAATACTGGGACGCCTGAATTCCCAAGGCCACATGGTTTTAGTCATCCACAACCTGTTCCTAGTTTCTTTCAATATTTCACTAATCCGGTAATTGACGAAAGCACACTAAGTCCAGGAATAAGCCAGGTAGGAAATTTCTACTACATGGTACTTCCTGACACTGAGGCTTCAGAATTGATTCTGTATAAAAGCGCCAAATTGACGGATTTTAGAAATTCGGAGCAAAAAATTGTGTTTACGTAAGTTTACATTCACAAATGATGTTACAATTGTTAAATCAGATTTATACATATTTAAATTCTTACTGGTTTTACTAGTGCTCCAGAGGGCTTTTCTAATATGGGCATTGCACGAATGCATAATGTGATTGGATCGTTGTGTATTTACTTTTCCATGGAAGAATTGGAATATTTTCAAAGAATATTCGTTGTCTGTGCTGAGGATTCTTCTAATCCAATGGGACACTGGGAGGTTACTCCTACCCTGGTGGCACCTTCCTTGAATCATTCAGCGTATCATGGCACTATACTAGAACACGGTGAAAACACGTATTTGACCTGGATAACTCCACATCCGGCCACTGGTTTCAACAGTATTTCCGTTGCTAAGTTGGAAAGCCCTACTAGCATTGTAGAGCCAATTGCTTTAATCAGGCATCCATTTGAACTATGGGAATGTGATGGTGGCTGCTCAAATGAAGCTCCGTTTCTCATTTATAACGGAGGAACTGCTTACATGGTGCATTCCGTTGGCATGTCATGCAAAGGTGGAAATGCCTTGACTTATATGAGTATTGGAAATGACGGTGATCCACTGAATGCTGCTGACTGGTTTAAGGCTCCTGGTAAAACATTTGAGGAAAGTGAAGATGAGAACGTGTTTTGTCCCAGCCACGCAACATTTACTGTTTCACCAGGTAACTAAACATTCCAACCTTATCGTAATACACCTTAAATTTATTTCAATTCAAAATATTTGTTTGATTTTAGATGGACTGGAGATCTGGATGATGTATCATGCAACAGATTCTCCTCACCCAGAGGCTGTTAAAACTGCTCGAATTGAAAAAGTCACATGGGAAGAGAATGGAGAATTGGTATTTCCCAATCCTCATGGCAAGCATACTCCACAACTTGTTCCTGGTCTGAAAAAGTTCTACTAAGAGTACCACTGTAACAGTAATTTTATATTTCAGGCTTATTTTAATTGATTAGTGTGTGCAAATATTTCAAAATAAAATTTGATGTCAAATTTCTAGTCCATCCAAACAATCTAGTCGATAATGGCATGTGACATGACATGACATTAACCGTCCTAGAGTACATTGCTATAAATGTCTTCACGTCATCACCGTCAACGTGATAAACCAATGTCAAATATGACAACGAAAAATGTCATCAGTGTTGGTCATTCAACGCATAACACATCTTACATTTAGCTTACAAAACGACTCGTGTTAAAAACTTATCTGAGCTGGATTGGTCGTCACCTGGTGTTCAGCAAGACAGAGAAATCAGTAATTCATAGAATTCGTTCATTGCCATCAGTCGTTTTTATTCTTAATATCATCGACCGCTCAAAACGTTTTTGATTAAAAAACGTTCCCCTACAACCGAATTTGTTAAGGCCATTTGTGTGTGTCACGTATTCTGATATAAACTCCATGTAGGTTCGTGAAATTTGTTTTCCGTTTTCTTTTATGTGTTTGTATGTTGGCAATTTGTGACATGTGGTGCAACTCAGTCAGTCAGTGTGCACTCAATTATTGGGCCAGCAGAAAACGGTATAACACCAATGTTTGTGAAAAACCAAAGAAAATCCTTAATAAAGTTGTCCAACGCAAAAGACATGTGTCAAAACAGCACTGCGTATCCAAATAATATTTCAATATGTCAGTATGCTGTCAACGTGGTTATCAACCAGACTCATTAATTTAAGCACTATGGTATTATGTTTTTATCTAGATATTTCCGAATCACGTGCATTGTTGTAAGCATTTCAAAGTTCAACAATATACTTCCAGCAAACACTTAAAAATTGGTAATAAGAAACCGCTATAGAATCACTAAATTTTACTGTCCAACTTGTCAAGTCCTGGATTACACATTATATCAGTGTATGGTATGGCTCATTCTGGAGTTTTTTAATCCCGCTGACAGAGTTCGATGCATCATAAGTGAATCATCAAAATTGTGTTCTACTGGACAGAAAAAAACTTGTTTTTGCTTATTTCGTTGTGTGTTATCTTGTTTCGTTCAAAATTGCTTAGGTGTTATTATACAGTGAAGGTGTTTATTTTTGTTTATAAATAAACCCGTTCCTTGAAATTCTACGCGTTCAAATGTAATTAGTTGAGAAAGTGCTTAGGAAAGACGTCTATGAGACCACGAGTTTGGAAATAGATTTTTGGGGACAAGGACCTGACAAATGTGTATTGGAGTTAATCAGTTTAAAAGAGTCCGGAATTGCGAAATGGCTGACAAATATAGTCTCCTGATCCGGTATGTTAGAAGCATCCGAGCCTCCCAAATAAGCCAAAATTAATAAAAATATTGCAGTCATATTTATAATTATGCTTTCTGGGGTGCTTTGTTCTCTTTTGTTGCTTTTAGTTGATACCAAAATCAAAATCGCGTATTTGACTAGACGCTTGTAGGTAATGTTTTGTAACATATTAAAAGAATTTTGCTAAATGCAGGCAAAGTTCTGAAGTTCTTTGGACGGCTAAGTTCAAACTAATGTAAGTAGGTCTACGAACAATACTTTAGATTTGTTATGCCTACAAGTATCTTTAAATATATACTATATAGGCCTTCAATAACTAGTCATGCTGATGCAGTTATATGTAACAAAATAAAGGACTATATTCAAGTTCTCACTACACTGGGCCCCTGCCTTAACTTTTCAACTACAAGCAGAATGGTTACAATTTATAGCTCATTCGAAAGAGCAACTCAAGTACTAATATGCCACAGTTCAGTTATGTCCCGATTCACTTGCGCATGGTCCGATTTTTTAAGGCAGGCAGGCGCAGTTGAAAAGTTAAGGCAGGGGCCCAGTGTAGTGAGAACTTGAATATGGCCCTTTGGATACGAAATAGTGACTCAAAGCTAACAGCTCTTTTTTGTGATGATGGAGACAAATCAAAAATAGACAAGTAGTATTACTTATTCAACCTAACCAATTCAACTCATTTGGAGCATTCCAGCTTAATTTAAAACTCAAAATCCCCTCTACGGAATTGTATGGTGATAAATATATATGGCTGCATCTGGCTACATATTACATATT
>JAIQCH010000240.1:0-12612 GCA_029691765.1 Entomobrya proxima
ATACGCTTTTATTGATTTTCTTAGATATTTAATAGTTTTTTATTCCGGCCATTCATGCAAGTTCGGTTTTCTATGGCATTTTTAACTATAGCGAAATGCATACCTACGTATAGTGAAATGTAGCTCGTCACACCCACCCGGTAAGTCTTGTTTTGTAGAATACAATGTTTTCTCGTTGTCCAGCAGTGTATCTGCTGAAAAATGTTGATACTCTTTGGCCACCAAATCAAGTTACACTTTTATCATAAAGCCACTTGCACAAATGACCTTGTTGCACTAACCACCTTCTCCATATACAAAGTGACCCGGTTTAATACATAATTGCATATCGGTGCAATAACACTGCTGATGTTAAAATACAGCAAACCGCAGAAATTTGCACAGGATCATCTTACTGATTCTTGATTTACCTGAATTACCACAGATGTTGAACATGTTTCATTCACTTTCACACAGCATCAGTTGAACAGAAACCAGTTTTTAACCTCTCCATATCTGAAGAAGTGGGAAATGCTGTTGCGTTTTAATGATGTGCTGTATATCTTATCATTTGATGACTCCAAGTTCGTAAAATACCAGTTTTTTAAACCAAAACAAGTTGAACATGGATTTGGTCTGAGTAGGTTTGCTGACTTCAACTTCTCATCAGTTAAATAACCGATGCAGAAAAAATTCAAAAGTACACAAACACGTGCTGAACTGATTGCGTACACCAATAGATGCGTTGTAATGTGAATCATATGTCGTTTTGATCATCTAGCCATGGACAAATTCCAAAGTTCACTACAAAAATGTAACTAATTATGCTAATCTGTAATGTGTAGTTACGCATTGCGCATTATAATAGCCATGAAAAAATAAATTTCATATAATAATGTTTTGTTTGCGGGTGCAATAAGAATAGTCGTTTCTATGCGACCAATGTACATATTTACAAAAGCAAAAACAGCTTGTTCGTGTGTTGCAAATTATTCAATTACCTATACTGACTTTACGAATGCACATGGACGCACAACAAAAACAGGTATTTGTTTTTTAGAACTTTGTTATCTTTTCTTCCATTTAAGATAGCAAGACAGCAAAAACACACGAGGAAGGATAATTACGTACGTAATGGTGCTTAAAATGATTATGCAAAAATGTCATGTCTTCCTAAATATTTCATACTTTTATATGTTCTCAAAATTTTAGCCAATTTTTATTTCAGGAAATGGAATAGAAATGAATAGAGTTAATAATACTGTGAAAAAATTAGAAGAAATAAAGACATTCTAGCAACCGCAAAAACCAGAAAGCAATTTCGTTTTCAAAACAGCAAAACAGCCAAAAAGTAATTTTTCCGTTTTATGCATTGAAACCGTGTAGTATTGAAAGAACGTGGAGTGGTAAGATCATAACGCCGATAACATCGCCTGATACTCTGAAAAAAATTCCTCACGAAACTTGTTTTATCCGTTTTCATTCCCATTTTTCAAGCTGTATGATATTGTGCAAACTTTATATAAGTATTAAACATGATCTGAAAAAATTATAAAAGTTTCGTTTCGCAAACAAGAACTGATTTTTTGATAAATTAAATTAGAACAATGTTTGGAATTGTATGACTGGTGTATAAAAAAGTTATTGTTCAGCTTATTACGCCGTAACGTCGTAGCGCAAGCTACTACTTTATGTTGTTGTAGCCGCATGTCCGTCAATATTTTTTGCAATGCCTCTTTACCCGCTATACAATTTTCCGTTATCTGTGTGGAAGAGCAATACATACTACAAAACGCTTTCTACTCTTACGCCAATTAGTTGACATTGCATCATTAATTTACACAGGAATCTACATGTATTACAAATAAATTATATGGTAATTGTCAACGGTGCTGCTAATTGGAAACTACTGTGATTTTGATTTGATTGGTTAAACTATGGTGTTGGTCATATCATTTGAAAAAAAAATCTCAAAATTAACAGGCTCAATAACGGTACTTTAGAAAATAAAATGATATGCAACGAAGTACTACAATCAAAATATAGTTAAAATTTTAGCGTTCATCATGGTAATTGGCATTTTCAATACATAGTACTTCAAATTACATATTATCTTTTTATAGTAAAATGACGCATAATCAACTTACACGGTATCTTAAGTAAATAAGGGTTTTTAATTGCACAGCTTTCCTGTAATGTAGAGAAACTTCACCAGGGTCAATAATATTTAAAATTGATCGTTTGCTTCCGCTAGTTTTAACTTATCTCATTATTTTTTGTTTTCAGAGTAAAAAACATCTCGGCTTAAATCACGTTTATGTTATTTAACTTGTAAGTTTTATAACTATGCTAAATCTTTAAACTAAAAGAAGGAATTTTATGGTGCGCTTTCTAATATCAACATTTTAGTCATTAGGGTTACTTGCTTTTGTCCTGCTTCGGTGATATTAGTTAGGATACAATGTCTGTACTCTCGAGCTGCAGTTGTTATTGTAGACTCTGTGAATTGAGGAATTTATCCGGAGTATTCTATGAACTTAAATATAATCCCAAAAAACATTCCAAAAGACCGTAAAATTAATCAAGCTATACAATCTGCAAAAACACCTTTATTTTTGCAGACAGTCCATTTTTGTTAAAACTTGGATTTTTTATCCATAAAAACTTTCATTATAATAAGACTTTAACCACTTCGATTGGCAAATTCAAATGTAATTAAAGCATAAAAAGGAAACTAATAAGGTATTTTTGTTACACAAAATCTGCACCTACACCAACTCAGGAGATAGTGAGAAAGCATTGCACAGTATAACCAAAAAGTATTGCAATAAGGAATTAAGTAGTAAATCGACTGTCTGGAGTTCTTCCAGTCTAATAAACGTAAAATGCAGTATTTAGATTGCGCAATTTTTTCTAATCACAAAGCTAGCAGTAGCAAGTAGTTTGTCACTAAATGAATACTTTGTAACCCGACTCCAAACATATGCACACATAACTTTTTATGCAGCGGCATTTTATGTTTTTTTGTGACTTGAACTATTTACATACTATCTTTTGATTCGCTGAATTTAGGATGCTTTGAACGACTCAGTTACTTTGATGGATTTTCAAACGCTTACGTTTAATGTTTATTGAACTTGTATCTACAAAGCAAGTGTTTCGGGCATGTTAGCATTTAAAACTGTCCGGAAGTAAATATTAATCATTTTTATAAGTGTACCCAAAATTCAGTTAGATTCATTTATTGGCTTACGTACAAATATGGACGTTCCATAAAGCGGATGCCTCTGGCTACCGTACTGATGTAAAAAAAGCTTTACTTCGTAAGGCAATATAACTTAAGATTTTACAAAAATAAACAGTCTAGTACTAGAGAATAAAACTCCCCGCCATTAAAATAGAGTAGGGGTGAAATTTCACCTCAAAGCGGCAGTAAGCTTTGCTCCTAATCTAAGTGATCATTTAAATACTGGAAAACAGTTTGAATAAAGTAAATTAAGCACCTCAAAAATACTCCTTAAACTCAGAAACTATTTAGTCATACTTGTAAAAATGAACACGTGTTCTTGCGCACTTATGCAACAAGTAATATTTTTCCTAGATTTTAAATTCGATGAATTCAAATTTCAGCAAATTTCTTACCATTTACACCAGTCCAATTTACATTTACATTACATAATTTACATTACAATTTACACCATTTGCTATGACGTTACAAAATACTATTTTAGTAGCCAATTTGCAAAACAACACCTAGAACTTTTTATTTTTTGGAATTTGAAAAAATTAAAATATTAAATTTTCAAATCCGCAATACTGCGCAACAACACATTTGATTTTAGTTGCAATTACATGTGACTGAATTTTGTCTGTGTTAAAAGAGAATTTTCTGATTTGTTTACTAAAACATCATTCATTTGTTTAAATACCTATTTAGGTAAGGAGATAAAATTTCACCCCTTGTTCCAGACTGATAAATGAACCTGTTTTTGGGAAGTGATAGCAAGAAGCTTCCCTAGGCTCTTTGTCTGATGCGCAGAAAAACATCAATGTACAATTACATGTACAAGTACATGTTTCTAACAATGTACACGGCCTTGAACCAAAGTATAAACTACATATTAATGTTACATAAGTACCTATTCTGGTCATAAAATTGTAAACAGGAGGTAAATCAAATTACCTTATGGTGTGATTACTTTTCATAATCCAAGATAGCAAGTTACATGTTCCATTAAAAAGATAACACGGACTTAATGAAACTGCAGAAAAAAACCTGCCAATAACTACCTAATTGCATTGTCAATTTACATTATTTTCCCTTACAAAGCTCACACACAAAGAAGTTGATACTTTGTAAAAATTGCGTTTTCATCTTATCATATTTCCCTGATCAGAAATATTTTTACAGAAGTCAAAGCTGACCCAGAGTAATGCAGATGCGAAATAGTTAGGTTGCAGAACTATATACAACTTATTTTTTTGTCAGTTTGATTTAATTTTGTTGATCGATTGCTAACGATCCCAACTCTTGTTCTCAGCACATACTCAATCAACATTGCTATTGTTCTTTGTCTATAAAATAATTTGGGTTCAACTGCAGACAAAATAAGCAAAATTGTTGCTACATTAGGTAACACATTGTTTATTCAAAGCAAACTTGTGCATCGCTTTAAATTTTTTATGCTTTTTTCTATTCAATAACTTCTCTGCACAATTAGTGTTACAGTTGTATAGTATTATATGATCGTGTGTACATCTTATCGCTAGCAGAGCTGGTGTAACGCGCACTTTTCGTTAACATGAAATTATTTGCATTAATCGAAATTGTTTTGCATTTTCGTTACGGTTACTTGATATTTTGACAAAATTCTTTAATTAGGTATTACAGTTAATTGTTATTGTCACAAACCAACGCGTTATTAGACGCTACACTAGACGCGTTCCTACAAACGCGTAACGTAGAGTTCGTACAAATTGCATTAGTCTAACAACATCCATTCGAATTTCTGATACAATTTGGACAATAGCTACTGCTGTAGCTAATCGTTTTGTGGCAATCAGGTACGCGAATAGATTTTTTTAAAAATGCTGGTACTAAATGTAAATCTGAAGAGTAAATCAAGACTACTGCTAAGATTCTTAATGTTTAATTCTTAGTCTCCAGCGTACGGTATTTCAAAGAATGCACGAAACGAGCAAATAATCGTGGCTTAGCGACCAGCCTTACATATTTTTAAAAGTCTTTTCTCAGCGGCCAACATTTGGGTTGAAGACAACTTAAACGTACAATTAATTATTAGTGCGTAATTAAACAGCACGAGTATCTTTTATTCTGAAAATAATGTACGTGCTCAAAGTTTATGGGGCTAATACCCACTGGGTATGAACGAAGTCGTCCAGACATGTAAAATAACTTCATAAGTAGAAGCAACTTAATGCTAAAAACATATTAACTAGTAAAGATGTATGAAGACAATAAAAATACTTTAATTGACAATAAAATACCCATAAAGAAATTATATTCTAAAAAACATTCGTTTTAAAATAGCTTTAATTTGCCAACTTTACCAAAAACCAGTTTGCGTCGATAACACTTTTAATTCCAGATTGAAATATCCCTAGCAATTTGGAATTCTTTGGTGTACGTTCAAATATTTTTTAAAGTTCAAGCAACTCGGAAAGTCTGGCAAACAAAGCATACCAATATAATAAAACCTGGCGAGAATCTATTAGATAATCCTGAATAGAGAAACACGTTTATCAGTTTATCTAAATAGACTTCCATGTTTCGTACTGAAAACATAATGTGAACGAAGAATGAAGCAGCGCAAGTAATTAACATGCATAGACTTAACATTTTGAACCCATTTTCCAACACGCGCTGTGATTCCAAACAAGATAAGCGTGTTGTTAAAAACATTGTTAGAATAAGCACGTTGCTGGAGACTACTGAAATATCTGGTATTTTATCTGATAAAATATGTGTTTGTTCTCCTGTTTTATTCGAAAAAGTTATAGGTTTTTTGCAAAAAATATGTTGATATGGTGGTTGGTCAATACACCAATAAAACTTGTTATTTGTTTGTTATATTGGCAGATCAAATATTAGTAGGTTCATGCAAGCAATCAACGTGGATCCTGGATAAATAAAAGCCGAGTGGTATTCGTAAAAATTTGGACATTGCAAAAGAAGCAATCAGCAAAGAAGCTTTCACAATGGCCACTCATAGTGTGTTTTCCATAGTTGCAAGTGTGTTCGTTTCCGCACTCGTTATTCTTCCTAATATTGGCAAAGGTGTTGATATGTCCAGCTCTGCGATCTTAAAACAGATTAGTGCGTTTAGATCAGTCATTCAGCCACGAATTTACCCAAACAATTCCTACGTTCACCGATTTATCCAGGACGACCTTTACATAAAACAGTGGCTAGATGAACATAATTTTGTTATTAATGGCGCAATGCAGCATTTTTTGGAGCATTTAGCCTGGCGACAAGAACATCGTGTTGACACAATTCATTTTGAAAATTGGAATTATTTTCGCTCCGAATATCCCCAGTTTATTAATTTGTCAAATAAATCATGTGATATTGTTAGCGAAGTGTGGACTTCTGACTGGAATATAAGAAAAGCTATTTTTGCTGGGCAAGATCGCAAATTAATGCGATGGAGTTTTTATCAGTTAGAAATGGCACAACGAAGTATATCCGAAAGTCGGAGGAACTCGAAGCAAACAGTAACTGACTGCAAGGCAATCGACATTGTGGACATGAGCCATTTTAGCACCTGGGAACACGGATGCGTAAGCTGTAAGAAAGTTACTTAATTTTGTCCTTTTGAATTTTTTTCGATGATGGTACTTACTATTATTAATTGATATTTATTTGCAGGTCTTAACCACATATTTGGATTTGTTCAGATTGCAGAAAAGCATTATCCAAGTATATGGACAAAAGTTTATATGGTAAACGTAGGTGCACTTTTTCGGCAAACACTTGCAGCTTTTGGAGGAAATTTAAAGGCCAAATCAAAAGGGTTAATGAAAATGTACACATCAAAGCAAGAATGGCTGCCTGTACTTGAAAAGGAAATAAGCAAAGAGCAGAGAAGCAGAAGGTTCGGTGGAATTTTGGATCGACAATTTGATGAAAGACGTTAACCAATATTTCAAAAAAAAATAACAAATAGTACTTTAGCAATATGAATTTCAATTTATAATAATACTAAAAATTAGTGTTCTAGGCTATACATGTGAAAAATGGGTAATACCAACTTATGTTGATAAACTAGCTTGTTTACATTTTTTATGATTCTAATAAATTTGCTGCATGAAAGAAAGTAGTATGATTTTATTTAATGTGTTGAACGTCTTTAAATGAAAATGTTTTTGAAGATTTGCACCCAGGCCTACCGGATGAATTTGTACCCTGTTTGCATAAGATAAGATGCTGTTTCATTGAGATGCCGGATAAAATTAAGATGAAATGTTTTATTTTTCATGATTCATGGTTCTGATTTTTATTTATTTAGTTCCAGCAAAAATAATAAAATACATAATACATACATTTAACTCATTGTTATGCTCATCTGAAATCGCCTTGTTCAAAAATAATCCACGCTGTTTTAAAAATAAGCAAGTTTGTATAATATCTAATACATTCTAAGTCTTGGATGTTTTGTTGCATAATTGGCATATCGTTGACTAAAGCTTAATGGAAAAGCTATATTGGATTTGCCCAAATATTGACTCGAACTACATGAATTTTTTTTTAAACAAAAGCAGAAGCTGTGTAGGATGATGAAGAATATCTGAGAAAGATATTGCAAAGTATAGAACATTTTGATAATTGTTTTAAGCATACGTATTTAGATAAAGTTGTCAAGAAGTTTCATTTTCATATAGCTTGTTCTGTTTTCATTTCAAAACTGTTTAATAGCTCGTGTCGCATTATCTTGAATGACCATGCGGCTTTTCTTAAATTGCCTGGCTTTTTCATTAAACGCAAGCCATTTCTTAGTCAACGATATTACTTTTAATTAAAAATATATTTACACTATCAAATCATATTGCTCATTTTTACAGAGCAACAAGTCTCGAGAAATTTTCGATATTATATTGATTACATGTATTCAAAAAATTGGCCAAGTCCAAGAGCCTAATTGTAGATTGCCTAATTGCCAACAGATTATACCCACAGCTTGGACAATTGCTCGGCCAACTTCACTTATAAACCCAATCGGCTTGAAATGCAAATGCTGTGCATAAAATTTTTAAACGTACAACGTAATGCCAATTAATAAGAAAGATTTGGTGATTTAAGAATCTTTATGTACACATAGTCAGTTCAATAGTAAAATATTAAACACACACAACAACTTGCGTTGCCTTTCAGACTCGTTTTGGTTTTAGCGGCGGACCACCGTTTTAGCGGTCTCTATATTATGTAGTTAATCACAAAAATGACACAATTGCAATAATCTCCGTATAAACATAAATAGATGCATAACTACCTGAAGCATACCGCCGAAATTTGCAAAATATCAATTTTATAGATTATTATTCATTTATTAAAGAAACATACAAAAAACATATCTTACACAGTCAGGTAACACGTTAACACAAACTGAAAATGATATGGTTGACATAGAAATTGAGAAATGAAATGAGATTACTCGTGCTTCAAGCAAAACATGTATTCAGTTTCAGAAGAGAAACAACCAATTTTTATCTTACATGAAGCATGAGATGTAGTCGCCTTTTACATTTGATGTATCCCTTGCCATTTGATTATTCCGGCATAGCCAAAGACACGTTTTTTCATAGAATGCAATTTATTTCTGCCTACACTCGGTTAGGGCAAGTCACAAGATAAACGTTTATTCTTTCTATTCTATTGTTCCCAAGTAAACCGGATTCTCCGCAAAAAAACAACGGTAGACGCAACATAGTCTTTTGAAAACCACCCAAGCCAATGTTAATGATTAATCCAATTATGTTGAATAATATAGTTACTAATATTCTCTTGCATGAAAACATTTGTCATGGTCTGTTGAAGAGTGCTTTTTCAATGGACCGGCATTACCTAATGTACAAAGAAGAAATATATAGTAACTATAACTAATTATTATCTATAATCTTGTATAGCTATGTTTGCTTTGTTAATCTTTGCGCTTTAGATTTATGCTCTTTTTTTGTGATAACACTGGAATTTTATAATTCAACGCTTTTCTTAAAAACAAGTTTATGAGGTAGTGTTGAAAACAAAGTCGTGTGGAAAAACTGATTAGTGAGTATTATCTCGGTTTTAAATCAACAAGTGGCTTATATTTTGAATGTATTTATTCCTGCATTCAAACTAATTAATTAGTTAATAAGACACAACCTTGCAAAAATTTATAAATGGAAGGTGAGAACACGCGTAGAGTTAATGAAAACATTACGTTGGTTAACAAACCGATATTATTTTAAGCAGTTACCAAATTATGAGAATTCAGGGTTTCAGCAAAACGTATGCCTGATTCGCAAAATTTTATGTTATGGAATCAAAAAAAACCTGAAAAATATATAAATGCAAAAATCATATTAGGATGGCCATTGTGCATTTAGAAGACCTCTAACCGATTTGCTTCTCAAAGATCTATATTCTTCAGGTCTTTCTCGGCACACTCTATAGTCTGTAAGATAGTCACAAAAATAGGATCCTGGAAATTCATCCCCACAATCCTTATCATTTTCACAAATACATCCGTCCATTAGAGCACAATGAGAAGTATAAGAATCCATTGAGGATTTTGTTTCCCCAAGTTTCAGTTTTCTACCAAAGTCATTCATAAATATACCAAATGGGTCAAACTCTTCCATATGCTTAATAAAAATTGGCAAATGGGGATAAGCTTTCTGAAGAAATGATTGCCGAGTAAATACGGGTCCATTTTTGCCCCAGTGAGCTCTTCCTTGATGTTTTGTCATCTATACAAAATACAATGTTAACCTTAGACATTTGCATTAAAATTAATTATATTTCTAATTAGAGTTGCTTACCAAGGCTTGTATCATTGCTTGACAAGCAGGCAGTCCAAGCATGGGCTTGTTAAATCGATCTTTACGAGGAATAAGAATCCACTCAATGCTAACAGAATCGCGTCCTCCATTAACAGACAGCAGACCGTCACCACCAGGTAGAAATCGGAAAATAATTCCAGTAAGCGGAAAGTCCACTGGATAAGCTTTAAGAATTTTTCTCATTGTCCGTACAGCATTACCAACTTGTTTCAATGGAATGATTACTGCTGATTCAAAATTGTAAATTGATGAATTTCCGTGACTCCATGGACAAGGATTACAGGTATTGGCTGACATACGGTGAACATATCCAACAGCAGATTTGCAAACTTGCCTTGACGCATTGTACTGAGTAAACATTGGAGCTCTAAGTGGTACGTTTCTATGCAGGGCTAAATTGGCAATTTGCTGTAGCATAAAAATTCCTAAATAGTTCATTTCCTCTTGCATTATCTCCACAGCTCTAGAGGTGAGTCCTACTGCAGTTGCGGGAATATCGGGGAGAAAATTTGTCTGACAATTTCCAGTAGTATTTAGTGGAACAACGTTGGCCGCATATACAACTACACGCTTGGATGTAGGAAACCAGAAAAATGAAAAGCGATCATGGGTGCGAATCAGTCGTTTAATAGTATCACCATTCCAAAGTATGTCGTGTGGCTGTGGAAAGTATCTAGCGTGAATTTTGTACTGTGGCACAGTTGGAAAAGTGACTTCATAAAGTATTCCCAGCAAACCCAGATGAGTTCGAAAAGCTCTCAGCGTTTCTCGATCAGTAATGTTTCTCAGGTTACCCAATCCATCTACCACCACAACACCTACAAACTGGTCTGATATTGAAGCCGGTGTTTTATAACTTGTTCCATGAGCACCCGTTCCAATTGCCCCACCAATTGTAATGTCTCCGTAGGTTGGTATGCCGTGAACGGTGCGACCAAATTTATGAAGACTTTCCAAAAAATATTGTAATGTTGAGCCAGCGCCAACTGTAGCAAGACCAGTGTTGTGATCGAATTGAAAATGGTTTATCCGCTCCATTGAAATCGGAATGCCGTCTGTGCAGATAATATCAGTAGCAGAATGTAAATTTCCAACAGCTTTCACGGTGTAGTTACTTAGTAGTGCCATTGTGATAATGGCTTGAATGTCTTCTAATTTTTTTGGTCTAAACGGGGTCTGCGCTGAATTGCATATGATTCCTTTTTGGTAAGAGGTGTAGGTATACCCACTAAGAGAATATTTGCCCAACACGAATTTTAATATGACAATTTTAATAACCAAATACTCTAACAAAAGGCTTAGTCTAATGTTGTACCTGTTTTGTTGTCCCATGGCAATATTTGCTATTAAAAGAATCAGAGCAAAACGGTGAAATAAAATTGACAACATTTTGTATTATATATTATATTGTTGGTCCACGGAGAAGCAAAGTATTACTGATATTTGAAGCTCAGACTTAATAAAAGCACAAATCTGTGTGTTTACTTCTCATAGACCAGCCTTAATAGATTGCGTTAGTTAAAAACTATATATTAAAATTTATCAGATTATTTCAAACACATCCGTTCAGAAGAACAGTGTGTAGAGCTGTCAATAAAGTTCATCAAACCGTGAAGCGCAAAAATCGTTTCAAGTACAGAAATTAATTAGAAAGATAGCTGATTCTCCAGGAACTGAGAGTAAGACGCCAAGATAAATGAGCAAATATAAAATTCATAGTACAACATTCCACAATAACATGCATGCACAGGCTATTGTTATCTGCTGCCATTGCTTTTGTATGCTGTGATGGCAGATAAGCCAGGATGAGCAAGCTAAGTTTTCCACGGGTCTGATACACTAATGTTTTATTATCAGGTAAAACTATATAGAAAGCCTGAAATGTTTTCCAACTTTGTATAGTAAAAACCGTCTTAAAATTTTCTTGTATGGTACATGAAATAAAATCAGGAACTTTTTTTGGTACTTCGTATAATATGAGTTCTACCAACTTCAGGTTACACTGATCTGGATAACGCTGAAAAATTTATATAATAATTTCGTATTAACGATGCAGATACGGACTTGTGCTGAAATTGTACAATAGGTGGTAACAAAGTTTTCTTTATAACAGAATAATACTTGTATATTTCTTTGTTTAAGACATTCATTCTGTCTGGAAAATAAAATGTTTCTTGGTTCGAATTGTTAAGCACACATTATGTGTGGTGATATTATCACGAAGCTGAAGGAAACACCTATGATGTTTTTTTGCGAATTTTCACATTTTAACAAGTTGATAATGGAACTCAAAGTTAAAGAGTGGATACTATAAGAAGGATTTTTATATCTTCGTTGAACATTAAGATGAAAAGTCAGTTCGCGGATAGTGATCAGAATTTTACATTCAAGTTTGTTATTGTGGTTGGATGGAACCGAAATCTATGCTTTACTGAATTATATCTAATTCAAGATTGCAAATTAATGTGACTTTTTAGGATAGTCAGTCTAGTACCAGGGGGTGAAATTTCACCCCCCAAAATACACAGAGGGGGTAAAATTTCACCCCCTTACCTAATTAATTTTTTT
>JAIQCH010000241.1:0-12612 GCA_029691765.1 Entomobrya proxima
GAACTTTCATATATGTATGCAACCAAAGCAGCAAGAATCTTTTAATGTTTTACTATGGATGTTTGTAAATTTGATGATGAACCATTGGACTTCATAACAAAATAGTATACCCTGATCTTTTCTTTTCGAATCTGCCTGCTATAGGGATATATACCTTTAAATGTATGAGATTTAGTCATAGAACATAACTAAAATTATAAATTGCGGTACTATGAATTCTGTCGCGCTTAACAAAAAGATTATACATCTACAATATTCAAAATAGCTAGGTAAGGTTGAATAGCGGATTCAGGTCTGGTATTTGGGATTTTACCGAAATTCTAATGCGAACTGATAATATCCAGACAGGATTTATTCCGCCATGTCCATTGAGTTCTTCAGTTCAGTTCTTTAACATCAACGCAAATAAATATTGTATGTGTAGCTACCCAACAAACATTTTATCGTCTATATAACGTCGTTTCGACGTCTTGAAAAACCCGTCGATTTGACGCTTAAATGGAACACTTCGTGGTGCTCAAACGATATCTACTTCAAGATACATATTAAGCGTCTAAAAATCGACGTCAAAACGATAGACATCGATGTGGTATCGAATCGGTGTCACAAAATATTTGTTTCTAGATGCTAAATAGACGACGTTTTGATAACTACTATTAGGTGTCAACTAGACGTCTAATTTTAGTTGCTAAAAGTGCTGCAAAAAATTAATTCAGAAAAAGTCATATTCATTCATTTAATTAAGCTGGTAAATGTGCCGGTCAGTTAAATCCATTTATTGACGACTCGTACTTTATAAGTTAATGTACACAGCGGCACAAATTGCAAAAAAACTGACTAAACCAGCAAAGAGTCGTCTTGTATTGCACTCTCTATCTATTTAACACTTCCAAAGTTGGAATGTCCGGCAAGTTCCTAAACTAACTACAAATTCCGTGGTCGTCAGTTATTAGGTTCAATGTAGCATCTTAACAATTCTTTTCTGCTTAAAACACCTAAGTACACTATCTTTAATTACAGATAACTTGAATGTGGAAAATAAAATAAAGTCCCAGAGCAATAGAATCTAGCGAGCCAGAAATGAATAATAAAAGTCATCTGGGCGAAGTTGTTGATAAAAGTGATGATATTGACGTATTTTCGATGATATAAAGATGCGTATTCGATGCCACGGGTGTAGAACGTTACGTTAATCCAACTATCTAATTTTAGATGCATTTTAGGTGTCTTTTAGACACCACCTTACCGTCGCTGGAACCCTGACTAATTCAAACACACATATTATGCATCAATTAAGCATCTTATTTTAGACGCTTCTAGTGAACATAATTTAGATGCCACCGGGATGTCGATTTGTCGTCTAGAAATTGATGGAATATTTCCGTCGATTTTTAGATAAAGTTTAGACGTTATAACAGTGTCTTAAAATTAGCTTCTTGTAACATCTAATTATGGACACCTTTTATACACCAACTAGATAACAATTTTAGACGAATGAAAATAAAAATAAAAAACTAGACACCAAATGTTTGTTGGGTAAGCTGTCGCATGACTGTTTTGTATTACTTCTAATACGTTTTTACTTTAAATTTTAAGGAATTTCATTTAAGCATAAGATTTCATTTAACGGGGCACTGTGATAATCGTTATTCGACAGTTTTGGAGTTTTTCCCGTGAAAAAACATTTGGCCCGATTGGGATGGGATTAGGTAAAATGGTTCCCTGAATAGTCGAAATAAAGTTCTGAAACAAAAATATCAAAATCAAGATTTAAAGCAATATAATACATTAGTTGCATGTAAAGAATAATTAAACCATTAAATTATCAAGTGCCAATTATATTGATATGTAACACCAAACGAAAACCGTTTTTGCTATCACGTTTGAATTCACAAGGCAAGATGCACGCCCAAACAAAGAATTCATTAGAATTTGGATTTAGACTTAGAACCAGCTTCCAAAACGCAATCTGCATAATATCTGCAAAGCAAACTGCCTGTCAAGTTTGAGATGTGGTTCGCTAAAGGAGGCATTCACTATTCATTTTACCTGATGAATCTTCCCATTGAATCAATTTCCCAAGGGATGTTTCATGCGCAGTTGCTTGACTTGTTTAATGTACGGCTCTGTTTTGTTGCCCTGGCGGGCAGCTTGCGGAAACGCAACGAAATCAAGCTCGACTTTCATGCAAACTCGACTTCACGTTGGACGTGGACTTGTTCCTCGTCGTCATCTTCTAAAGCCAACGGACATGAATTCAGTTCCGTTTCGTCTTGCCTTCCTGCCTGTTTTTAGTCCAGACTTTCGTCATCTTTGCCTTCAATTTTTTGTCCGTACTTTTCAACAAATTATTTTTTGATAGGATTTAACTGAGCGATTAAATTAAGGGTTAGATTTCGTAGCGGTTTTAATTGGGCAGGTTTTTGGGTTAGGAAAATTGGTAGTTCGGTAACCGAACTTTGGTTAAGAGGCGGTCGTTCTTGGTGTGGTGTCAGTAGCGTTTTGTAAGGTAAACCCGGAAGCTATTTCATTAAAATTAAGTGATTTTTAGAATCAATCAATGATTATTTTTGGCGTGGAAAGTTTAATTACCTGTTTTTTTACAGGTTTTGGAAGTGGTTGCAGAGGCGGTGATTACCAAGTTCAGTGTGTTGAGTTAATAGTCGGTTTTGTGGAGAGAAAAGTGAAAATGAGTCTGTTCATGCTTCCAAAGGAGGATGTGGTGAGTTTGGTTACTTGTGTATTATAAATGGATGCATAATTAAAATAACTAGTAATTAATTAGGTAGCGCGAAGCAATACTTTATGAAAAGAATTTGCCCTACGTACGTCCGTCCGTCCGCACGATTTCTCGAGAACCGTGAAGAATTTTCAAAAACGGTTTTACCAATTGATTCCTCATGTCAATATCTCGCCGTAGTTGGGTGATAGGGTCAATAATAGGTCAACGGCAGCCCTTGGAAACCGTTAATCGATGTATTTCCACTTACGTAACTTGCAGTAGTACTTACATAGGGATTTTTGGTATAGGAATTTTACATGTTATAACGTATACACCGATAAAAGGGGCATTGGAATACTGACAAGGGGTTCCAAAGGAAGCCTAAGATATTCCAAATAGTTCCAAATAATGCTTCACGAGCTCCCAGGAATCCAAGTGAAGCCTCAGGTGCTCCAAAAGGGTTCCAAAAGCACGCTTAAGGTGTTCCAAAGGAAGCCTAAGATACTCCAAAGGATTCCAAATGACCCCAAAGTTTCTAAATGATTAAGGAACTATATTCTTCGTCAATCCGCGTTACCTAATTATACTTCTTTTACAAGGATTTCTTATAATTAATTCGTGATTATTTTTCTGATTGTTTTTAGATCGATAAGTGTTTGCTGCCCTATCTCGACTGGAATGACTTGCTCCGTCTTCGAAGAGTATGCAACTACACCCGGTCCGTTGTTCAGGACTACATTCAGCGCAATCCTGTGCTGGCTCCGGAGATAGAAATTGATGACAAGGAGGGAAGCAACTTGGCTGCCTTTTTGGCGACGGACATCCCTTCAACGAAAATCTTCCTTAGGAACGAAAACGGTTTTGATTTCTACCAAAAACAGGAAGCTGAATTGGAAGCATTCCTCCAGGATTATGGATCGTTGGTGAAGCAACTTCGGGTGACAAATGTCGCTGCTTACTGTTCTGGATTGGAACGAAGATTCCTGGAAGGATTTAGTAATCTGGAAAGCTTTGAAGCGGAGTGGATTGATGTACAGCCTTTAAGAAAGGATGCCACCATGCTGGAAATGTTTAAGCAGTTGAAAACCTTAAAGTTAAACCAGATTTCGGGAACTCAAGCAATGAGTAAGGATACCAGAAGGAAGGTTAATTTTGCAGCGGTTACCTTTCTGGTGGAATACATCCAGGGATCATCCAACTTGGAACATTTGCGTCTTCCCAAGTTACCCGGCAAGCTACATGGTACCGGTCCCGGTTCTGATTTTCTCACTAACATTTTCTTTGCTTTCGGAACTACAATCCGACGAAGGAACATGGATGGTCAAGGGAACAATCGTTTGAAGTCCATTGACTTGGGAAACATTAGGACACTGGGTTTCTTCGCGGAAGCGACTACTTTTGCCTTGTTTCAATTATTTAGCTACTGCGCTGGAAACAATGTCAGGATTTACAACGTTCGTACAGCTTTAATCCACTCACGGGCTTCAGATGAGCTTGAACTTCAAACTGGAACTCCTATAGTTTCTATGATTGATTTACCCTGTTCCGAACAAGGCTGGATGGTTGACATGCCCAATTTGGAGACGCTGGTGATTGAAACAATGTGCAAAAGATGCAAAAGCGAGGAAGCAATGGAAAGTAGTCAACCCCAATGGCCTAACTTACAAAAGTTGGAAATTACTTTGGATAGTTTGACCGTTTGTCAAGCAGAAGCTCTGTACAAGTTTCTGTTTGAAATGGCGAGTCAGGGTGGCTTGTTGAGGGAAATAAGCTTGAACTTTGGTATGTTGAAGGAGGATGTAGCCACTAAGGTGGTGAAGCATTTGGTGGAGAAGTGTCCAAGACTGAAGAAGTTGACACTGGTACAGTGGAATGGAACTAATGACGCGCTGGTGGAGTTGTGGGAGGGATTGGGGGAGTTGGAGGAGATTTGTTTGGAGGCGTGCAAGGATTTGGGGATTGAGGCTTTTGTTGGGAAGAACATGGAAAATCCTGCATTTCTTAAGTTAACAAGTACGATTTGATAATCAAATTTTGATTTAACTTTTATGATTTACTACAAAAAATTATCTTTTTAACTTGAAAATTAATGTAATTTCTTTTTTATTGCTTTTAGAACTGAAGAAGCTGTCATTAAAGTGTCTGGAGTGGATGCCCAAGGTCAATGATGAGCTATTTGAAAAAGTGATCTGTTGTCTGCCGCTGAAGCAGTTTATTGTAACGTCTTTATTGCCAGTTGGATCGGTAAGTGTTTCTATTAACTAATTATCTTTTTAGACTAGAATTGCTCATCTTTGGAAACTATATTTTGTTGAAAAATAATTTGTAATTTTGTTATTTTGCAGATAACGCGTAGGGGTATTTTGTCATTGCTGATGGGACGTTTTGGGGAAACAATTGAAAAGTTTCCTTTTCTGGAATGGTCTCTCGCCAACGTATCCAGTGAAGAGTTCCAAGAATTGGGAAAGCAGTTTCGTTCAAGTGACATGATGTAAATTCTTGTGGTTGACCTCGTACAAAATATTATCTAACAGGTTTTGTTCGGATAACGTTACAAGTAGTGTACTTTCGAGCATGAATTCTTTTAATTTTTGTTTGTATTTGTCATTACAAATGTTAGATTGAATTTTAATCATTAAAGCCGCATTTTCTACAGAGATGTACAAATAAAGTTTTTGATGTGAATAAATATAAACAATTTGCAATTTACTATTCTAGCAGCAGTTTACTTTATATTAGAAACCAGATTCATAAGAATTGAATTAGGCTTAGATTCAAAGACTAAAGAAAATTTCTGAAATATAAGTTTACTTTGAGAGTAAATATTTTGAAGATTTGAAGAGGGCAATGTGATAAAGTTCCATAGTTTTAAACGGTCCGCATCTTATAATGTTTAGGAGTGTTTCTTTATTTTGGCGTCATGCATAGCTGAAAATATTTAATTGAGAAAAATATATTTGTTTAAAGTTAATTTAAAACTATCAATTCTATGCATGTGCTGTCATCTTAGATACATCATGCATGCATCTTAGATTCATCTCTCCCTGAACGTGTTCGAGTTTTATCTTGGCTAACAGGATTTCACAAACTGTAAGCTAAATACATTACCCAATGAGTTAAATAAGCCGATCTAATTTGTTCCACAATATAAGACGAAATGTCTTTACGTGCTAAAGCACTTCCTTAAGACACAGATAACCTAAAGTGTTGGCTAAGGTTCATGGTAAACCTCTTTCATGACAATCAATAGCATTTAATTTGTTTTTTTTTATTAATTTAGTAAGCTAATATCCTGTATTCAAGAACTTTTCATCATTACGGTAAATAATTAACTCATGACAACTCTGGTCCACGTGTTTATGGTAAGCCTTTAAATGTTGCTTGTTGCTAAATACTAAATATGCTTAAAAACTACAGTACTATATTCAACTGAAATAGCAATGCTAAATTGCACCAAGTTTAACACTTTATGTTATGTTTGCAAATCCCAACAACTTTTGTGAAACACACCAATGAGTTTTTACAACTATTGCGTCGACGTAAAGCTCAATAAGTTACTTGGAAAGTTACTCAATAGCCTCAATATGTCATGTTACTTGGAATAAGTTTGTAAATAAATGTAAACCTAAACCTGAGGACAGCTTCAGTAATTTTCTAGAATGTTGTATTTCAAAATTATTAGAAGAAAGAATAGTTTAATGTTCTACTTCTATATTCGGTTATGATATATTGTTATTGATTAGTATGGCTATGTCTTTTATGGTATGTCTGGTTATGGCTAAGGGACCCAGTTGACACTGGGTGATACTCACACTTGTTTTGGAATTGATAGCAGTAGCAGGTTTATTATTTTACTATTGTAAACTGGCATCTGATTCTGATAACAAGTAAAATAAAACCAATCAATCAATCAATCAATAAATTAAATTTTATTCTCTGTTTTGCTTATTTTACTATAAAAGTGCATTCTAAATATTACATCATTGCACATTTACCTAAATACTACCAATTCAACATTTTACTTAAGTCGATTTGTACTAAAATGAAAACAGTGATTGGTTGCTTCACAATTTGCATTGAAAAAATACTAGACAAACTTTTGCTTTTGGTTTTTTGCTTTGCAGCGAGCTAGTTTTATGTACGCGTTAAAACAGAAAAGGCTAAACGAATTCTAAAAATAGAGTTATTGAACAACCGGAAGACACGTGAAGTAATTAGGAGTCTAGTTAACGAATTTCAGCCAACAGTGAGTCTTAACATTTCTGTTTGCGGTAGGTACATTTGTTGCTGCTACAAAACATATGGTTACAAATTATACGTTTTAGTTAAAGTCGTCTTTAAATCTCAATGTTGAATTTGAAATTACCAAACAGCTCAGGCTTTCATATACTTGATCTATTCATCTTCAGAATTGAAGTGCAAAACTGTAAAAACGAAATATTGTTTTAGGAGCTACAAAATATTATACAATTGCTAAATTATTAAATATACAATTTAAATGTTTAAATGAAAATCCTATATCAGATTCAGTTCATTTAGCCTTCTGTGTACAATTTTCTGCTTAAAAATTATTCTACGTAAATGTGTTTGAATTTATGTAGCACATAAAAATTTTGTGGTTTACATTCTAATACTTTGTTTATATATTATATTATTAAATTTAGGCAGATCAAAACCACAAAACTTAATATAACCTTTCTTTACACGTAAATTGCTAAGAACAACCAATGTCTTACTTTACGTTTTACGTGTTTCTCCTCTGCGTTTTGGAAACTTTAAGTTTTCAGGAATTGAATAATGGTTTAGTTAGTAAGCTTTTAACATTTAATGAAGAAACTGTTGTCTACATTCATGGAAAGCCGTCTGTGAATAGTATTTTTTCAACACCAACGCTTCATCAACAAGTCGTATTTTCTAAAGAATACTATACATCCTATAATATATCAGTAGCACGACATGTCTACCAAACTCATGTGGTAGTTTTAGGAAGTGACGTTTTGTACTCGGATTTTATTTCGAATATCAATGGATTTGAAAAGCTACTTGACAGGACAGAAACACTTGTTTTATGGTTTGCTGCAAACAAAATATACACGGATTTAATAACAGTTCTCCATTTTTTGAAAACTTCTTCATTTAAACTGAGACTAGATGTAAACAAGAAAAAGAACTCAATAAAATTGACTGTTTTTTGTGGACTTTACTGTTCTAACACAAATGACGGTACTATAGCAATGGATCCAAGAAAAAGCATTCTAGAACTACACAAGCAACACTTTAGAGTAGGGCAAAACGAGGTGTTGTACGGATTTACGTATTACGCGGATTCACATATATTTACAGAGACTAGAAAAAAACGCTTCACGTGTGAGTACGCCTATTTCTCGAGAAAGTACTACTATTTACCGGAAGCTGGTTACTGCTGGGCAGAAACGATGTTGGTTTTGCATCTGTCTAAAGTTCACAATTTTACATTGGCTCATACTTCTGATGATGACATTGTCACGTCCCCAACTGCAAGCATCATTGAATTTGCAGGCACACGAACAAGGTACAAGTCAAGTGAATCTACATATTTGCAGTATTGGTCAGGATGGTATTATTTTTACTGTGTTGACACTTTTGCTGTTCACAACGTAAACACTCGCGATAAGAACTTCTGGACTGAACCTCTACCATATAATTTGCGCGTAAGTTTAAGTGTGTGTTGTATGGTTTGCGCTTTCCTTTGCGCAATAATATTTAAAAAGGAAAATAAGTTCTAAAAACATGGAGCGAAATTTTCAAAGTATTTCCTAACTACCTCATTGTCTCCTTTCACTATTTAACTCATTATGTTGCTCCGATAAGAAAAAGTCAGTTTTATTTATTTACGCTGGTATTTGCGGGAATGTTTGGTTACTGGTATTACGAAAACGAAATTACAAGTCTCACAACTACGCCTGAGAGCAAGCTATCCCCCTACAGAACTATGAAGGAACTTTTAAACCTTGGGTGGAACCTTATTGTAACTTCATCTGTTTACTCCCAAGACATTTGTCATAAGTTTAGCATAGAACGGGATGTTTGCAGAATGCCACAAGGTGATGTATGTTATGAGTTTTTAGAAAATCGCGCCGCAAGCAATTTAGCAATTTGGAAACACTACTACTTACAGGAGTATTGTAGTGCTTGCAATCGGAATAGAAAAGGTGTTCAAAACTTAATTGAATGTTTCAACGTTGAAGAAGAAATAGAGATGTCAGCATTTTATTTTGTAGCCAATACGGTGAATCAGTACTGGCTCAAACAAACTGTAGCCATGATGCGTGAGGCTGGTTTTCCAAAGTATTGGGACGATTTAGCTTTAAATGCAAAAACAGTTATCGAGAGGGATCAAGAGTTACAGAATGAGCGTGTAAGTGGACCGGATGTCATTACGTTGTTCAAACTTAAACCTATCTGCTTTACGTTTTTCAGTTTATTGGGGTTTTCAATTTTTATACTAATTTTTGAAGCACTATCCATGTCCTTTGAAAGTGTGTGGCTTAAACAAAAAGGTTGTTATGTGGTTTAGAGATGTTAGCAGCCGTAGTTTGTTTAACTGCTTAGTGACAAGCACGTCTAGCACTAAGGTTGTCATGTTGGATTTTCCCGAGTCTCATTTTGCAGACCATTGAAAGGTGTTCTTTTCGAAATACTGCAACAAAAATTTTCCGTAGTATCCCTGATATGAAACTAAAATAAACGAACGCTAAAATGTTTGCTTCTGAAAACAAACTGCACACTTTGTATAAACGTAGAAACGTGAGCTACTGATAACTAGTACGAAAATTTATGATTCTGCTGTCTACTATCCAAAACGATTTTAATACAAAAAACTCGTATGACATGTCGGTATACCTGAGAGATAAAAGAGTTCCGGAAGATCATGAACTTGTATCTTTTGATGTGATCTCGCTTTTCACAAAAGTGCCGGTGGATGATACAATAAGTTACATTAATGAACTTCTACAACAAAATTTTGCGTGGAAAAATAAGACCAGACTGACGCGAATTGAACTAGTTAAACTTATCAAGATTTGCTGCACGTGCAACTATTTCAAATGGAAAGAACGCATTTACATTCAAACGTTTGGATGCCCGATGGGATCTCCCATTTCACCCATACTAGCGGAACTGGCCTTGAAAAAACTAGAAAATGCAGTTATACTGGACAATTCGTCTTTCAATTTTTACAAACGCTTTGTCGACGACTCACTTGCAGCGGTCCCTAAACACTCAGCCCCCGACATCCTGTCCTTGCTAAATGCATATCATGCAGACATACAGTTCACTTTTGAAGTGGAAGCGGAAGGCAAAATATCCTTCTTGGATATTGAAATAATACGACAAGTTGACGGAAGTCTGAAACAAAGAGTCTACCGGAAACCAACACACACGGGACGCTATTTAAACTTTGGGTCATATCATCACATATCTCAAAAAATGTCGGTTGTAGATTCTCTTTCATTCCGAGCTTTCATGATATGCGATCTTGATTTTATTGATAACGAATTGGATCGGATTCGAACGGATCTATCTTCCAACGGCTATCCAATCAATTTTATCAATGCAAGGATAGAAAAACTGAAAATTAAGGTAGCTCAGTACCAACCGGAAATGGATCTGCAACAACTGGAGGAAAAACCAATACGTCTTATTCTACCATACATGGGTCCACTAACAACCAGGATAACCCAGTTCTTCAGTTACCGCATTGAATGTGACTTTGGCTACATCCCGGGTACGAAAATAGGTAGCATAGTATGCAACATGAAAGAGAAACTTTCACAGCTCCCACCAGGAATTTACAAAATAACTTGCAACTGCACTTCCATATACGTTGGCGAAACTAGCAGACCTTACAACGAAAGAGTGGAAGACCATTTCCGAAGAAGTTCAAATTCTGCTGTCACTGAGCATATGAAAGAATTTCCTGACCACATTTTGACAATTGACTCAGCAAGTCTTGTTGAAGTGGAACCTCGCCATTTCCACAGAGAAGCTAAAGAAGGCTTATACATCCAAAACATCCCTCCAGACAAACGAATCAACAAAAACAACGGCAAAACTTTGAGTCCCATTGTTTCTACCTTCCTTCTAAAGCTTATCCCCCAAATGAACACGTAACCAAGGAAGGATGACCATGCAACATTTCCTCTATTTCAAAAACATTTCCTATTTTTGTCATAAAAAATATTGTAATGCGTTCCTGTTTCTTTTTACGTTTTGCCTGTATTTTAACTCCTGAGGAAGAAATTAGTAAAATTTCGAAAGCTTGAGTTGATTAAACTGCCAGCATCCGTTAAGCCCTTATTTTACTTTGTACTAAAATTTTAATAGTATATGCAAATGCAAACAAAGATTAAACCTAAAGTTTTACAATTTTCAAGTGTTTATGTATCTTGGCATCATGTGCAGCTGAAAATATCGTGTTAATAATTTTTAGACCCACTTCATAAAAATTTTCATTTTGAAGAAAACGCAAGTTTTGACAATTATGCTAAATATTTAACAAATGTCTGAATAATAATTATAAATTTAACATTGTATTGGTAGATTAAAGCACAAATTTTAACAAAATTCCAGCAAAAATTGTACTATCTTATAAAGTCTATCTAATTTGTAATCGAATGCAAGTTTATTTTGTAAAGTGCAAAATGGGAAGTTTCTTTGATGATTTAATGCCTTTTGGTCTCGTCAACGCCCATTCATAGCATCCTACGGGCAGAGAATTTATTCTAATATATTTCGAAAAAAGTAGTATTGTAACAAAATAACTGGAAAATGTTGCATTATATAATGATTTAAAAGTTGTATAGATGAATGAATACTTACTTTGGACGAATTAGATTCTGCAGGAATACACTGGAGTTGGTAGACAAGTTTTAAGTGAAATCTTTCAAGCACTTTAACTCTTTCCTGACTTTAAAATTCCAACCAAACCCATCCAGATAACCCTCTAAGTCTAATGGAGTAGTAGAATTAGCTTGTCACCTGTCTTCAATATTCTAGAACCAAAGATTAGGAAAACGAAACATTATTCTGACATAAAATCTTTCCTTTTCAATCAAGTCTTCCAAGGCTCCCTTGTATTGCACACCATTTTGTTATCGTAGCAACTTAAAAGTTCTAACGATTCTACCGACAAGTTCTTTAACAAATAAGCGTTACTAGGTTCCTCAACCGAGGAAATTGTTCCCTTTCGCTTCAGCTCGCACAACTTTGGAATTGCTCATTGAGTCCAAATTTTTTGTTTTCGCAATTGAAATCCAAAAGTACAATTTAAAAGTCAACCCCAAATAGGAATCAAACAACTCCATTTTGCGCTGTGGTCCTGGCTGCTATAGCTTTAAATTCTTATATTAGTTCAAACCATTATTAAAAAGCTACATAACCTCTCTTTTCAATAAGCTTTAGCACTCGTTTTTTATACAAACAAATTTCATCGATATATTTCATTTTACTAGGTTATTTAGGAACTAAGCTGAATCCAGGAAACTCTTGTATTTAATAGGCGTTACTTGTGACCGCACATTACTTCCCTATAGGAAAATGGAGGATACCTCAAGCGATTTGTTTCGCAACGCAAATGTGGACACTCTGTGGAGCTGAGCATTAAGGAAGCAATGTGTGATAATAGCATGCGTAATAATGTTATTGTTTCTGAACATAGAAAACTATTAGACACAATTTTTGTTTGTAAAACTAATATGTATTAATATCGTAGTAAAAACAGGAAGTCTCTAAAATCGATTATCGCAAACATGAGCATTAAACGCTTAACAGAGGACAACGTGAGGGCGTTTTTCTGCTCTGGTTTCGTGTTGTTTTGTAGTGACAAAATAAAACTTTAGTAAAGTTGTAAA
>JAIQCH010000242.1:0-12545 GCA_029691765.1 Entomobrya proxima
TGGCCTGAAAGTTGTCATAACAAATGTGTAAAAGGTTGATAAATACTAAATTATTGTTGATTATAAGGATTATATGATGCCTTTTGTTGGAGTGTTTACTTACTCTACTTACTGTTACACCATAATCTGCATTATAGATTAGCTAGTTACAATTTTGATTTTTAATAAAACGAAATCCTGACACGCAATTTGCAATCTGTACATCTACCACACATGCTTATCAAAAAATTCCGAAATAATTTCTAATCTGAAAACTCGTCATCTTTATCCTCAGACACCTCCTCTTCCTCATACAACTCATTATCTGACAAATCTTCATCAGGCACCGCCCCACTTGGCCCAGGTTGATCACATATCTTATTAATGTTTACTGGTAACTGCTTTGTTATATTTCGTTCAACTTTTTTAAACCCTGGAACCCATGACAATGTATTTTCGAACAGCATATCCCTCCCGGTAAACGCAAATTCCACCAGCTCCTCAATTTCAGTTTTTGACAAGTAAACTGACAGACGTTTAATATTCAATAACCTGTTTGTAACTAATGGGCATCCTTCTATATTGGCATCCCGTCGTATTAATCCAATTAGCTAATACAAAAAGACAACGAAAAAATGCTCATTTTTTCAATGAATTTTTTACAAAAAATGCTCATTTTAAATACAAACATGTCCCTAAAACTTACAATCATTGTAAGCTCTAGTTTCTCCATTTCGAATCTTGAGGTACAATTGTAGTTAATCAAGTGATATGTTTTCATTTCCCCTTCACCCATGTTTTTAACAGTAGATGGAACTTGTACGTCAAAATGGTATTGTGCGATAGTTGAGCCGAATGAATGACAACCAAAATAGAGTTTCTTGTCGTCTTTTGGTTGAGATTTGTACTGACATACAGTTCCATTGAAGCTTTTCTTGGTGGATACGGCGCAATAAAGATGAAAATTGTTATCTATGGACTCTTGTTTCAAAATGGATTGTACCTTAGAAGCAATAATATTTTCGGGAGAAAGTTCCAACAATTTTTCAGTTCCAGTTGAGCATGACCAGTTATGTCCACTAACAAAAACAATTAGCATATACGTGTATTCAATCATTACCTCTGAATTATATTATATGGTAACTTTTTCCCTTAACTTAATATACCTCTTTCGTTTGTGAAAACTTAAATTCAGTCGAGATAAACCTAGGAAGTTACAGTTTTTCTTGTCACATTTGAATTGAAGGTAGTGTTTGGGCAAGACTTTATCGGTGGGTATGATATATGGCTTTTTGAAGTCTATTTCCATATTCTTAAGTTTCCTCCAGTCACCCTGGCTATTCCTTACATCATCTATTATTTTTCGAATTTCTTCAAGCTCAATGTTGCATAATGGCCCCAACTCAAGCTTTTGAAAGATTCTCTCTTGGTTATACATCAAGCAGAAAAGAAAAAGGCGTAGCTAAAAAGGACAAAAACAAGAAACTTACCACAAGCACAGAAAAAAGTTGACCATTTTTTTCTAAATCGTACTTACAATTTCCACCGCTTCCATGTAAGCAACGGTTTCAGCACCCATATTAAGTTTGCAGTCTAAACCCAGCGGGACGTCACCAATATGGAAGCATTGTAACTCTTTAAGCTTAGTGAGAACTTGAGTTGACATCATTTTTCTCGATTTGAAATGATGTGGTGAAATCAGCGTTATTCTACCAGCTATGGAGAAAAATATAATAAAGTGTCATTGGAAAACTTAAGTATTGGTACAGAATAGTAACGCATTGAGTATGATTAATAAATGACTTTCTCACTCGGTGACAATTTGCCCCAGTAGAATAGAAACTCATTTTCTGGATTAGATAACCATTCATCCAGCGTATCCTTCGTTACATGTTTCGGAACAAAAACTAAAAGATACAGTTTCCTGGTCAAGTCGTTAACTCTAGAATGCCTGGATGACAACTCATGCGACTCCAGCAAGTTGTCCAAAACCTGCTCTTTTGTGCTTCCTATATACGTTGTCCTTCCATTTATAATTTTGTTCCACCTTTAAATTAGTTTTCATTTCTGTAGTTTATTTTACTAAAATAAATGTTATTATAGAATGGTGAGTGTTTTACATACCAAGTCGCAATGGAATGATTCAAACGAATGTGTGTACGCATAGCTAGTTCGTTTTTAAACGTATAATCACAGCACATAAACCTTTCAGCCTGTTCACCTCTCAATTTCACGAAACGATTGATTTCTACTTCGGTCTCCACACATACACGATTCATGTTTATTTTCGGGCCTTAAAAACAGTTTCAAAGATTACTAGATATACGCAACTTATAAAATCAAAAACAAATGAACATTTTTCCACCTTTTCTTTTATGAGCCAGTATTTTATGAAAAGTCAAGGTCTCTTTGTTGACAACTTTCTTTCCACAGTCTGCGCATGTGACCCCTTTTAATCCTCTTGCCCCTTTATTGTGATGAGTTTGTTTATGGCTGAATAAGGCGGATCTCTTTTCGAACTCTGAGTTTAAGAAAATCTTGAATGTACTATATGATAAAGTATTTTGAAACGATTTCTATTCATAAGTATCTCACCTTTAGAGCAAATATCACAAATATGTTTATTATTTTTGTGGTTTTCTCGTCTGTGGTTATATAAGGCGGTGGCGGTATTGAAATCTTAATTCGTCAATTATAAAAATTCATGAAAGTAATCGAAATTTAAACGCTTTAAAATTTAGGATTTCAAAAACAAAAGTAAAAACATACTTTTCCCACATGGAATACATTCCCATTTTTCATCACTGTGGTGCGTGCGTTTATGCATATTGAAGCCTCCAGGTGAAGTGAAAACTAGTGTCAGTAAAAGAATATTATGACAATAATAAGTTGTCATATAATATTAAAATCATAAATGATTAAGTTGTACCTATATCGCATTCTTGGCATTTCCAAGTTTCTTTGTTGTGGATTTTCCGTACATGTACGTTTAAGGTTTTAATAGATTTAAACACTAATTTATGAAAAAAAGATAAACGAAACTTTGTAAACTAAAAAATTAATATTTGTAAGTAATAAAATTGTATATACCGTGTAGACATCCTTCAAAACAGCATTTTAATTCATCGAGACTTTCTGTTTTGTGAATGGTATTTATATGATTTCGCAAGTCTTCTTTATGCCAGAACTCTACAATTGATCAATTAGAAAAAGTGTTCAGTTTTACTAAAACTATTAACTGAAAATTTCAGTAGTTTTTAAATCAATATATATACCCTCTAAACATCTCTCAACTCTACATTTGAACATCTTGGTAACTTGAGCTTTTTTGTGCCAACGCATGTGACGTCGTAAGTCTTTTTTATAATAATACGCTAGAATTGATCAATTGAAAGTAAACATATTAAACAGTGCTTTATAAAAATGTAATTTAATATCAGCACTGAAAAATATTTGTTTGAATCAAATTAAAATATACCCTTCATGCATTCTTTCTCTTTACATTTGAATTTCTTGATATGTCCATCCTTTGAGTGAGCTCTCAACTTGTGAACTTTTAAGTCATACGCTTCACGATAAGCTATAATTGACCAATTCAAAATAATACACGCAAAAGGGGAATCTTGCAGGAGTAAATAAAGTTTTATAAATCCAATTACATTTTTTGCAATCCTTCCAATTACATTTGTATCTTTTGTTCAAATGAGCTTTACGTATGTGCTCGTTCAAAGATTTAGCATGAAGATACACTACATTGGATCAAATTGACATAACATTTAAATTGGGCTTTTATATAATAATCAACAAACGTTGCAATAACGGAAATAAAATGTACTTGAGTCGTACATACCTTTTGTGCATTTTTTCCAATAACACTTAAATTTTCCTTTTCTAACTTTATTCTCTGCATCAGGCTTTTTGGATACCTTATCGCTTATCTGCTTTGCATCTATTTTCCTTCTTTTCTTCGGCGACTTGAAAGATAATTTAATATTGTAAGTTTTAATGAATGCTATATACCAAACAATACCAATTTATCGAACCAATTACTCGGAAATCATAATCGTCGTCATAATTTCCTTCATTACTGCGCACTCTTTTACGACTCGTGTTTGTTACAACTTTATCATCAGTTTTGAATTTTTCATTCTGTTGACAAAGAAAAAAGATGATACATACAAAAAACGGACTAAATCAGCAAGAACTACTATATTTTGCAATTACCTTTCTTTCTACCTCACGGCTACTATTCTGCTTAGTAGTCGGACTTTTCTCACTAATTTCAACGACATTTTCATCCTAAAACAATTTAAACCATTTGAAACGACCAAAATAAGCATGTAAAATATGGCTGTAACGAATGTGTTTTACTTCAGGCTCGAAATCGGTTGACGAGTCCAAGTCCACAACCAAGATGGAAGTATTACTTTCGCCATCTATCTTCACCCCACTTTCCCTGCATACGCTACTCTCATCCTCCTTAAAACCAAGATTTCACAAATAAATGACCAGTTTTTTATGTCTATGTCATTACTTTACTTTTAATCTCTAAAGAATGTAATACTTTCAGTACAGCATCAGCATCATCAGCCATATCATTGTTAATGGACTCATCATTGACGCTGCATCTTATAATTTCATTTAGGCTTGGTTGCAGATCAGTAGCTTCATCCCCCATCTGAGGAAAATCAGGTTATTATGAATGAAGCAGTGCATACAAAATGCTTATAAAACAGCCATTTCATATTTAAGTGATTTATGCGATTACCTGAACATGTGAATTATTATGAACTAGTGAGTTTGTATGCTCAAGTGACATAATATTGTGCTCAATATGAGTTTTTACACCTTCATTCTCTAGCGCAGCCTAACAACAGAAATTCATGATGTAAAATATATGATCATTTTTTATCCAACAAATGAAAGTGTATGAAAATGTACCAAAGCGGATGTAAACCGTTGCTCCAGTTCCAAAAGATCAATCTCAAAGGCACGCTGCATTGCCTTCCATCGATTTTGATAAGATTTTAAATTATCTACATACCGTTTCGGTGGCCCCCTCTTGGAGCTTTCCCCAGGATGAGGATTCTCTGTATGGAAACTGTGTATTTCTGAAAGAAGCGCCCCGATCTCTGTGTTCATTAAGCTGATGGTAGTGGCAGCGTGCTTGAATAAGTCATGATAAGTCGAGTGGATCGGAGCTGAACTCTCCAGATTCTCTAGAATTTTGTACAGGTTTTCTATCTCAATGATTCCAAGGCATTGATTATCCGTTGTTGGCATCTCTAGCAGCAGGATTGCATCCACAACGGTCCTTATGCTTTCCCAACATGCCCCGACTTTTTCCTTCAACTGAAAAAAGTTGATAATTTTTTCATAAAGCCAACTATAATTGTATATTTTGAAGTTAAAAAGATTATGCTACTCACAGGATTAACTTTAGTTTTCGAATCAATTCCCGCTGCTATATTGCTGCCCAGTTCACAATCAGAGCTATCATCTTCCATGAACGAAACGTTATCCTGGAAATGATAAGTAAACTCAAATGTGATTCCAACAAATGCAAAAACATGATCAGTTTTTTGTAAAGTACATACCACGCAATCAGCAAACTCATCAACGTCTTCATGGCCACTTGAAATAGATCCGTCTTCAAAAACTGTATGACTATCTGGGGGTGAAAGTTGAGACTTAACCGCTTCCACATCGCTGGACACGCTTCCCTAAAATAGCAAAGACAATAGATCGCTCGTTACTCCAGTATGCTCAAAATATATGATCATTTTTATAAAGCATCACTACATACCACAAAAGAAGCTGCGTCTTTATCACAATCGATTCCATGCTGACTGCTAGTGGAGGTCTTATCTTTGAAACTTGCATTCGGCTTGCATATTTCCTCCTGAATCTCGTACTGTAAAGAATCGAAAGGTTGTGTTAATTTTTGGCAAGTAATAAAGGCTCAGTTAAAACCTGTGCAATGTGCAACTTACATCTTCTGTACTACATAATAAGGGAATCAGCCTGCAATCAACTATGCTTTCAGTACTCGATGAGCTTATAAAATCACAAATCATGGCAGGAACATCAGCAACCAAATAATTATTCCCCGTGATGAACTTATCATTCTCATCCTCGCAAGCACATAACACATAGACATTATCCCCATTAGTGTAGATTCCAATACAAGATTCAGATAAAGCCAGTAGAAACAATGTAAACTGCTTTCTTTTCAGTTCATTTTCGAGAATAGCAGACAAGTTGTTGCTGGGGACTGGTTCATTGTAATCAGACTCAGTGAAAACTCTCGCGTGAATTGTTTCACCACAAAATGACACGTTGACCTCTGTACCATAAACTGTGTAAAATCCCTCTAGCCAGCACCATGGATTAGGAACTTTGCTCGAATTCTGGATATTAATTAAATTGCAGTTGTAGTTATACATCATGACACCAGCCCCACTGATGAGCTTCAAGTCCATGGGTGACCAAAGCTTCGGATTCTTTATCAACGTAGCTGCAGCACCAGCGACTGCAACCGCTCCAGACTTGAACGTGCGTTTAGCTTCTTCACTAGGTGGATTCTCTGACCTCTCTGAACCATTTGTATCCTAATTATAAAGAAATCCAGATTAATTAGCTCAAGTTAAAAAAAACTGAACATTTTTTTATTATGCTTTATGAACACGTACCGAATTGGACTCCGACATTCTTTTATCCTCCTCGTCATCAGTCTGAAACTTTAAGAACTGAGCATCAGTATCGTGCATTTTAGAAAAAAATGATACAAAAGTTATTAAAATTTTTGAAATTTTTACTAACTACTGAAGCATTTTCCTCAGGTGAAGTATTCCCCCAAAAGAATTCTGGGTCAATGTTGCTCCAATCCGTCTGTTGAGGGTGATCTCCACTCCAACTAGGCACCACCCTCTCTTTTTCATCCCCCTTTCCACTTAACTTCCTCATACTAAAGCTAATATTTACTTATCTAATTTATCTCAACTTAACTAATTTCTGTACTTTTATTCAATAATAATCAAACTATTTTAATAACCACCACCACTGCCAAAATAAATATTTATATAGATCGTCCCCTCTCTTTATATCACTTTTACACTTATTATCGTCCCCAACACTTTAAATCACGTTAGTTAATTGCTCTTTTAATCACAGTTAAAATTTCTGTTTGAAACAGGTGAGAAAGCAACCAACTGATCGTGCGATTCAAAATCGCAGCGCAGCGAAAAAAACGAAAATGACCTTTGCGTTGCATGAACTTTGATTGACCGTTTGAACAAAGAGATTGTGTGCTTGCAGCAGTGCACCTTGCTGCTGCTCTATGCAGTGTCATCTACCAACAACAACGCGATCTAATGCAGCTCAACAAAAAATGATCATGTTTTACAAATGAATGCTATGATTGATGCTGTGGAAGCAGCAATTAGTTAATAGATGTTAAAAGTAAATATGATAAACAAAATTATTTTTATTTCGAAGCATAAAATCATTTATTCTATTTATTTACATGGTTCACGTTAAAAATGTATACCCGAGTCAGTAGAAGATGTTTCTAAATATACAAATTAAATATATAATCAATCGTGTTTAATGTTTAAATGTAGAATTAATTTGCGATATTCGATAGTACAAACCATGTTTATTCTTTCTAAACATAATGCTAGTAATTATAATCGAACTAGTCCATTAAAGACTGATTAATGAGTTTAATGGGGTCATTCGCAGTGCTTTACATTGATAGTCTGACATTTGTCAATAAATAACTACTGTGATTTTATTTACTTTGTTGTTGAAATAGGGTTTGGGGTGTTTGTTTTTAATGTAGATCTCGAGGATGCTGAGCTAGATTAAATAGTCAAGTAGAAGTACTAATGTACCAAACAACCAAGTCATTATCCGTAGTAAAAAATAAACTGTACGAATTTTATAAATTAATTAATTGAAAATAAAACGCCGTTTAATCCTCATATTGAGTGGAGGGATACTTCCGTTTCTTGTTGGGAGCATTATTATATTTTGCATGAACTGGGGCATCACGGGACACGCTCACTCTGAATACGCTATAATATATCTATACTGGTTCCGTTGCTTAGCAAACTTACACATGAACGTTAAATAAAATCTCAATAAACCTTGATACTTTAAATCTTACGAATAACTTTATTATCTAAAAAAGTGATATGTGTGGTGTTCAAAGCGTGTATGTTTATTCTGAGTATTTGTGTGTTACAATATATTTTAAAACCCAATTTTTTTCTAGTTAAATATTTTAGTTGCCATTAACTATTTACTTGCTGGCTGGTCTGGATTCAGTAGGTGGTGTAAGCTACTGGCAAACGACTGTAAATGGACTGCCTGTTATAAAATCATTTTAATTAAAGTCTTATTCTTAATCATGATCATATATTCTCCATAGCAACGTTATCCTACCCGGCAAGTGGTAATGCTGAAATTTAAGATGCAACTTATAAGTCCCAGGCGCTGTAGGAGTGTAAGTGCAGATAACCTGACCATCGTCTTGGTTCTTGAACACGAGGTCTGGTTTGCTTGGGCCTTCCATGTGGGCTGATAATCCACCTGCATAAAAGGACAAGCTTTAGTGTCATGGTTACGTAATTGACCTTGTACACTTTCACTTACCAGAGATACCGACTTCTCTTCCGTCAATAGTGATCTCATTCTTTGAGCCACTGATCGCCTCTTTCGTAGCTCCTGTAACTTTTACCTTGGTTACGCTAGCTTTTACGTCTCCGAGGATCTTGCACTAAGGGAGAGTTTAGATATTTATAGGTTGCTATAGTAACTTTGACCTTCAGCAACCCAAAATAAATAGTTACCTTGTACGGAGACCCGTGAATATAATGCTCCCCATACTTGACATGAATCTTGTAGTCCCCAGCAACGTTAACAGTGTACGTAACATCAACGCTGTTATCTTTCTTAGTAACTAGCTTAACTTCCGGTTGTGCAGCTCCATCGAACCCTATTTGGAGTTGGGTCACGTCGTGGTTGGCGTTCGTTAGGATTGTGAACTTGTTCGGGCCCTCTGTTGATTTTAAATGAACGGTTAATTAATAAATGCACCGAATCTTATGAACTAATATGCAAATTATTTTTACCAGCAAACCCGTTATTCAACCCAACCCCCTGGCACTTGATAAGCTTAGCTTCCTGGGCTGTTGCCATGTTGATTTTTATAATTTAGCTTTTTTAATTGTCTTTTTGGCTTGGTATAAACGATTGATCACGGAGGTGGGGATTCAGGATCGGGAATGCGAGATTTTTTGGGAATATGCTGTTTCAGAACCAGGAAGTTAGTGTGGATGCAGCTGCTTACTTTTTGAAACTTTTTTGTGCTAGACTCTTCGTCATCGACCAACTTAGATGAGCATGGGTTTTTTATGTTTATGTGAATTAGGATTTGGGAGGAGATTTTGAGGTGGTTTATGTGTTGGAATGTTTGTCTGTTTTTGGGATTCTGATATTGAGATTGTTAGGCGCCATTTAAATATTTGTGTGGAGTTACAGCGTTATGAGTTTTACAATTGGTTTAATTAGAAATCTTGAAATTTATTTTCGAACAGTTAGACGCCATATAATATATATGAAAATTCCTAACTTTTGTTATAATTCACACATTGGAAATGTTAAGCGCCATTTAAATGTTTTTACGGTACCTTTACAGCATTATGATATTAAATTTGGTTTGATTCAATGGTTCATAAATCGTTTTCGAATGCGCATTATATAGCACATAACACGACTTAGCAAATCCAGGAAATTTTATTAATTGAATAGCGTCATACCTAAACTTTGAATATTTACAATAATTTGATAGAAGTTTATTTTAAATCTGTTGTGAAATTTCGTGTAAGGTTAGTTATCGTACAAATTTGTTGGTTAGTTAGCATATTGAAAATGCAACAAAACTAATTTGAAAATATGCGATATTTCAACGTTGCAAACTTAAATCACTTTATGCACGTGATAAAATTGGAAATCAGATACGATCGTACAAACTTAAAGTTGCGTTAGTAAAGTATATTACGCAAACCCGCTACTTCAATAAACCCCGTTTACCACAACCCCATCCATTCTTCACACATGTGTGTTACACGCCCACGTTCTCAAATCCAGAGTTAACGTGGAGAATCGGAGTGTGTTTCGGAACATTTACACGGGCAATTTTTTTTATGCATTTGTGTAGGGTGTGCTAAAATAACATGGGAGTTTTGCTGTTTTTTTGTACTTTACATTCTGTAGATAAAAACATACGTAAAACTTGAGCATGTAAAAACGTTCAATTGATAACGTAGCTTAATTAAATTAATTAATGGAACGTGAAACTGTAATCAGTTTCCAGTACACCGGAACGCATGAATCTGTGTGTGATGTTGCTTTGTGGAATTTTTATAGGTAATACGCGAATAACAAGAATTCTTGTTTCGAAATTTTATGCTGAATTTGTTGTTTAGTCTCGGGTTTTTGTGTTTTTGTAACGCATGTTTACGGTTGTAAATTTGGATTGAATTAGATTTCTTTGAGGTTTTGGGAATGCAGAAAAAATGCAGTTTTATTTTGCATTTGCATGCTGCGTGTTTATATTGTATGGGTTTGTGTTACGTTGTGTTGGAACGTCGCTGTTCTGTATTTGTAGAGGTATTGCTTTATAGTTCGTTGGATTCTAACAACCATATATACGAGAACGGGAAAAGTTGAGAAGTTCTACAGAGAAAGCAAACCTGAGCTGCATAAACTTTTGCTAACGATTCTAAAAAACTTTAAAATAAATTAACAATTTTTATCTCGTTGATAAGATAAACCTAAGCCTAAACATTTTTCACATAAATAGTAAAGATAACTTGTGACTTTAAAACGTTTAAAAATTCGACATTAAAGTATCTAAAATATTTCAGCGTTTTAATGAAAATACCGCATAAAATTTTATCACATGCCGTTAAAATGTTACATGGCTGCTTTAGATATGGAAACAAGAAATAGGCAAGTAATTTTTTACCCTTAAATATTGCTTGTCGTGTTGGTTTGTTAAACGAATCTGAAATATCGCTGCTTTATAGTTTCCAAAGACGATTTAAGTTTCGTACGCATTGGTATGTTTTCAAAACGTCAGTTTCAGGTTTAGGAACATGCCGTCAAAAATGCTACGATATCAAATACACTTTAGATTTGAAAACGGTTAAACATTGTGTTTTCTCGCACTGCAAGTTTGCTTGTTGTCTTACTATAGAAACGATATGGAATGTTTCTATTTCATAGTAATATAATCTAAAATTCGGGTTTTCTTCTTTTTAAAAGTTCAGGTAGTCTTAACAACACGTATTTAAAATTTCAAAAAATATTTAAGTTTATTCAAAGATTCAAACACATGCTTAAAATATTGCATACAGAACCGCTACAATATCAAGTGCTCTTGAGTTTTGGAAATGCAGAAATGCCGTGCTTGTCGCCTATGTCTGAGTTGCTAACGATGCAGTCCATGTACATATGTCGCTATTTTCCTTTTGATGTTTTATGCTTTGGATTATCCTATATAAAAACCTAAAAACATGCGATCGTACGTGTTCAAAAGTGCTTTTAGGAATATCAATGCAATCGCGTTTATTCAATAAAGTAGCGTAATTTGTTGTAATTAAATCGCTGATAATGAACTTAAAGTACAGAACAATTTCGGAGATTTTACAAGTCCTGTGTTCATGTTTTGTGCAAACATTTAGGTGTTGATAAATTCAAAAGAAATTCTAAAATTTTTACTAGCAATTATATGAAACCATGACCGTAGTTGTAACTGTGGCAATAACTGTCGTGCGAACTTATGTTTAAAAGCCTGATTGAAAATAAAAGTCGCTATTAATGATATTTTTATGCCGTTTAATTATTACAAATTAACGTTAAAATTTGCATACGCTCTAAATTAAAAATTTTACTGGACGTACATACCACCATGCTTTTAAATTTTCATAAAATTCAAGACTCAAATATTCATGCATAAAAAACTGATTGCAAAACGCGACATTCTTGTGATAATACACAAAACATTTTGTGCAAATACAAATATATACATTTGTATAAATTCATAATCATAAGTTTTATTTGAAGCATCCGACATGCCTTAAAATTTTCCAGATATTTAAATATTCACACCAAAAACTGATTACATACGAAAACGCTACAATATTAAAACGACATTCTCGCTGAGTTTTGGAAGTCACAGAAATGTCGTGCTCATGTACTGCATAGCTGCTTGCCGCTTTAGCTTATAGCATGCTGTAACTGTTTCCTTTCGTGCTTGCGTGCTCTATAGAAAACAGCCTAAAATTACCTGAACGGACATGCAAGGTGTTTTACATCCGAAATCAATCTGTTTCAATAAATGCTATATGTTGCGAATACAAGAGTTTGGCTAAAGAGTTTAATTTACGGAAATGTGTTATTTTGAAAAGTATTTACGAATAATGTTGCTAATACATTCCAAAACTAAACCATTTGTACACGAAACAAACATAAGAAAAAAATATGCAAAATGTTAT
>JAIQCH010000243.1:0-12392 GCA_029691765.1 Entomobrya proxima
AATAGAGCTACTTTTTTTTATCTGACCAGATTGGGGCGATCTGCTCCTAGCCGCTTCGGTGGCTCACTTCGCCCCAAGTTCTGTGCGGGAGCCAAACTTTTTTTTCTTGGTGCCGTCCATTGAGCACATCCGTGCACGGATGTGCTCATTGGATTTTTTTAATCATTTCAATTTGAGCTACTTTTTTTTATCTGACCAGGGGTGGTATTTCTAAAGTTTTAATTCAAGGTTTAAATGCCAACAAACAAAATGCACTCCTAAGTCCTATCATGGTGTCGTTTTTTTCGACTAAATCGCCCCAACCGTATCAGTTTTATCCCCAGTTCAAGTTTAATTATTTTTGAACAATTAACCCTCTGGTGGTTAATCGAAAAATAATTAACTACTACTTCCTATACCAGAATTGATCTATGGGGTCATCTTTACCAGATGGGACCAAAAAAAATTCGAATACCCTAATTAAATTTTAATTGCCTAGTTAATTAACTGAGCAATTATCTCGAAGGCCAGGCGTTAGCCAAAACATTTGAAACTGTCAAAGAATAGGCAGCATTCTAATGAATATGAATCCATTAGAATTTAATTTGGCGAGCGTCTGGCTCATTTTTTAAAGCGCTAATTGTTAAGCTATTTAAGCGAACAATTAAAGCATGGGGGCCGTCCAAGTATGTGCGGTGATAAAAGTGGTATCTCAAATATTCCAATGGTAAAAATCGCAAAAACGGTGTAACAAAGTAGCCCAGCCAAAGTTTGACACTGAGTTTAATTGTATTTACTAATTTAAATTTACAAGTTATAAACGAGGTGGAGCATCGAATACTACAAAACAACCACTTCACTTCTTTCCACCTGAGGTGGCATTTATATATCATAATTGTAATGCAAATTAGCTATTAATAAAATTATATGACAGAGTAAATAAATACACAACAACGATTAACAAGCTAAGGTGGCGCCCACTAGGTCATACCTATGTCAAATAGGTACCACCTCAGGTGGAAAACTACGTAACCTAAACAAAAACCGTCAGATTTGATTGTTTTTTGACATGCAATCCTTATCCCCATATAATCCAACAATTTAAATTTGGATTTAAGTGTAACGCAAGACTAGGGCTAGTTTTAAAAAGTGCCACCTCAGGTGGAAACTAAGGTACCCAAAGAACTATCAGAGTTTTGTCTGTTTTTGCAAAGTTATTTTAAAAACATTTGAACAGACAAGTGAAATTAGGGTTGACTTGGGACCCTTCAAGTGATCGGCTAATCCCAAAAAGTGCCACCTCAGGTGGAAACTGTCTCACTTATACTAAAAACCAAGGTTCCATTTGCTTTTGGCAATTGTTTTAATTACAGATAGCTTATTAATCCAAATTTAGAGTAAGGTGGAGCATAATAAGTCGTAACTATTGTGAAGTGCCACCTGAGGTGGAAAACATCTTGACCATGATTTCAACCCTTTCTCAAAACGAATACCGCATCGGATGGCAGGGTCGCCCGTTAAGCGTAAATACCACACAATAAAAGCACTGGCGTGTTCTCCACGTTAGTGTATCCAAATACACTATTTAAAGTGGCGAACCTGCCAGTGCTTTTATGATACACTAAGCTACATCAGATTGCGATTTTCCTAAATATAACGTATTGACATAAATGTTCTTGAATGGCTTTTTTAAACCAACTTTTGGGATGTTAGCCACCTGAATCTTTCGAAAAAAATCGAAAAACTCACGTGTTACCAAGACTCACCACGTGGAGGTATCCCATTGAGTCTCACCCTACCTATCGCCCAACCATCCACCCAAAATAAATGATCACACCTATTTCATTTCATTAAACTTTAGAATTACTGCTTGTTTCACATCATCGTCCCATTGGTAAGCACGACTTGTTGGCTTACTAGGTGCTGGTACTGTAGCTACAACATTACACCATGGCACACATGTGACGGACGCCTCAAACTTTGAAAAAGTTGAACTGGACTCGCCTGGATTGGAAAAGAACCTAACATTGAACTCTTCACTCTCTGCAAGTACCCTTTTCACCTGTCCGAAATACCACTTTCCATCGTATACTGCCGCTATCCAATCGTTCACTTCGATCGATGCCCAATTGTCTTTCTCTATGTTCTTCATTACACCCACATTATCTTCGTCTTCACTTAGTTCAAACAGGTACAGTCCATCAGATCGAGCCTCCACCTTATGCATCTCCCTTATATGTGCAACTTTTGAAGAGTTCTGATACCGCATCTCAAGATTCTTTTCAAATATGGTGTCCTGAACATCTTTTGCAGAAACAAACAAACACTCAAAATTGAGTTTCTTCGATACGCAGTCAAAAAGCTGTTGTGGAGTCTGTATTATTTGTCCTGCGTAGGATTCTCTTCGGGCCTTGCACTTGACAACCCCTCCAATTGCGTCACACGATCCCTTCCCGTGGCAGCTTGCAAAGAAGTGGTGACAGGCGGTACGATCAAAGTCTTCTTGGTGGTTGCGAAGATTAGCCATATTTTTAAAGTTTTTATATTGGCTTGCTGCCCCATCGGACCAATATACAATGTGTTCAATTTTAGGGTGTTTCTCCTTAAGCCATTCAATCACCCTTTTTTGGAACACATAGTATGTGTTCGTTGCATGATGCAATTCATCACTGATCACTACGACAGGAACGTGCTTCACTTTGCTGTCTTCTCTGAGAGTAATTACAAAAGGGTGAATTGTACTTTGATCTTTCGTGAAAAACACCTTCTGTACCTCGTCAGGGTAAACCGGAACATAGTTTTCGGAAAAGTCGACTTGAATAACTGCTGTTATATCGTCAACATTCTCTTTCATACGTTTGAAGGCAATAGCTTGACAAATTGACGTGCGGTGGTGTCTTAGAAATGACTCTGATTTGTCAGCAAGATAGATTAGGAAATCCTCTAGACCAAGTGAACTTCTGATCTTCAATTCCCGGGTCGACTGAGACCACTCTTCAAATGGTATATCCATCTCTTCAAATTTGCTTTTATTGGTCTTAATATAGTCCCTTGTATGGCTTATGAAGGCTTCTCGGTGAACACCAGTATTGCAATCGGTGCACTTTCTGAACATGCAGGTCTTTCGTTTGATGTCACAAACTAGCTTGGAGATGAAATCTTCATATTCCCGGATACCAATAGCTTGATATAAAAGACGAACATTCTCGTGATAAATGCAAAGACAGGTCCCGGAAAACTTGTGTGCATCCTTCAGAAGTAAACAGTGATTTGGTCGAAGTTCTCTAAAGGTTGACAGTGAAATTATTGGCTTATCCAATTCTTCCGGTTGATTTTTATCCAAAAACATGGCATGAGCTTCCTCGACCGAAGTAAGCAGTAAGCGGCGAGAGATTAACTTCTCATTGCCATCATCATCGCATACGGTTATCACGTCTTTTGTATTTGGAGATGCACGGGATACCTCGTCGGACTCAAAGAAAGTAACAACTTTTTCCTTGATGTCATCGTCTAAGCCTTTTCTTTTCTTCGCTGGTGGATCGGCTAGGACAGGCGCGGTGTCATGCAGGTGCTTCGCAATTCTTGCTCCCCGTTCGGAAATTTCGAACACTTCAGATATTTGCGGCATCGTAAGACAACTAGAAAACAAAGCGGCCACTTTGATACGATCGGTACGACTAGCATCTTTTAGTTTATCTTGTAGACTACTGACAAGATTCGAGAACTCAGATTTCGGCTGGCTTTCTACTTGTAACTCGAACAAATCCAAAATTGCTAGCTTGACATCAGCTGCAGACTCTCGTACTTGTTTTGTTCGGCAGTTGGTATTACCAGTGAATGTAATCTCATTTAGTCCGAGAAGCGTCAAAACGTTGTTCAAAGTTGCCAGTTTGTCTTGGGAGAATTGCTGATTTACATCTGGACCTTTAACACCTTTGTCCCCATACTCGGAATCCAAATCGGAAATATCTGACCCAACGTCGATATCCTCGGATACTACTTGACGTGAAGTCCGCGCTAGTTGCAGACAATCCTTACACAGCGGCTCGTTAATCTGAATAATTCCAGGATTCGCTCTTGTTACCTCTAGGTAGACTCTTCCCGATATGACACGTCCCTGTCTTTTTCGATGTCGAGGTAGTAACGCCGGATTCACACAGTCTGTCTTGGATCCTTTCCCCAGCAGGTTTTTGTGGGACTCACAGAGTTCATCATCTTGTGTTAGCAAGTCCTTTGCAAACTGCATAATCCTTGATCGTTTTTGCGTTTCGACTGTCCTTATGACTTGCAAGATTCCCGAGCAGCCTGAGAGACCAAACACCGAAACAGCAGCACAACCACTTTTAGCCATCTTGTTGCTACCCGTAAACAGGAACTCTTCTCCAACAGTTCAAGTCAAGAAGTCCTCGCAACTTTCCACAAATTAAAATATCGGAAGTTCTAAATTAAGGAAGAAGTAAAGCAGAGATTTTAGTTACAAGCTAATAGCAGAAAACAAAGTTTGAAAATTAACAAAAGTACGTAAAATATGGCTAATTTTGTGCTCAAAATACCTAACGATTCTCTCTAATAATATTGTCAATGTATACAGTAAAATACAGGAATTTGATTTAAAAAATTTAATACTGTTCCTCAAAGTTTCAAATCGTATTTGTGAGTAATAATCACAGTTTAAAAAGTATATATTATTATATATTAAGTCTTATCAATGTTAAGACAAGCATGATAATTTATTAAAATTTTAATCATTCATTTACGAAAATCATTTATGAAAAACGGACGGACGGTTATACAGACAAACATGACAAGATTAATAATGTCTGCAATATGCTATTTCTTTTAAAAAATAATTTTGAGGATTCAAAACGTACGTACGGACGGACGGACAGACATACGGACATATACGGCCGCTTCAGAAAAAATATTAATTTGAAAAAATAATTATTAGAGAGAAAGGACATGTGCATGATCCTCCAACTTAAAGAAGTATATCCTGGGTATAACTTAATTACGTTGGAGTATCATGTCACATGAATCCACAGTTAGTTTCCGGACACGTGTGCGGTGTGTCCATCTACCAACTGGCCTTGGGCTTGGAAGCAGCCGCAGCTCTTCCAATCCCATCATATGCCCGTGGTTCACTGAAGGCCAGGAAGAACCTCTCGTCAGGAAGTCCTTCCGTACAGGCACCAAAGTCCAGACCTTCAGCAAACCTGAATCTATGCAAGCCCATGCTGATCCGGAACAGAAAACCCACAATTACAAACATACAGACACACACATACAGACACAAACATACAGACACAAACATACAGATACATACATAATGCAACTATTGCCAAAATTTGAAAGTGCAGAACATAATTTTCAACCACTCCAGCTTAAAGTACAGAGAGATTACTTAGGAAATTGCATTCGTAATGCGACTAGCAGAATACCCACTCAATTAAATTGTTTAAGCAACCCAGGGATTTGTAATCAAGATAAGAAATGAATTTGATTCGGTGTAAACAATCTAAGTTCAACTTTATTAACATCAAAACTTAAAAACATAACCCTGTGAAAATGACTGAAGCAAGTAATTACAATTATATGGTTGCTGTACAGAGTTACACAACAGGAATTCAAAGTTGGTCTACATCCATGTAGGTTAGGTTTATCTTGTTGCATTCTAAAGGCTTTAGCAGCCACCAGCACAACCATTGCATCATTAAAAATTTTAATTTAAAATACCTAACATAAAAAAGATAACCATGCTGCAAGGTAGGTAATGACCCTACCACACAGTCTATGCGGGCGAGAGGCCTGAAAGGACAACTGGCCCCCGGTACCCGCACCTGCCGTCGATTCAGGGCCTCCCATTGACCAGTTGTCCCCTCCTACTACTAACACCCAGCCAGTGAGGAATGCTGACCTTGCATTCAACCTGGCCAAGTCCGGCGTGTTAGCAGGCCTGAAAAATTAAATGGGGCTGTGATTCAGGATCACTAATAATTAATGGATGGAATTTGCAATAATTGCTGAGTTGGTATTCGTTTTGGCTAACCTGGTTTACCAGGATAACGTGCAGTTAGCCAAACCAAGCACCAATTTCAGCATTTATTGCACTTTCCATTCATTATTTATTAGCGATCGGGAATCACAACCCGATTAATCATCAAATTAATCATCATCACTTACATAATTTTGATGAATTACGCAAGTGATTTTTTTTACAAATGAGCTACTTTTTTTTATCTGACCAGATTGGGGCGATCTGCTCCTAGCCGCTTCGGTGGCTCACTTCGCCCCAAGTTCTGTGCGGGAGCCAAACTTTTTTTTCTTGGTGCCGTCCATTGAGCACATCCGTGCACGGATGTGCTCATTGGATTTTTTTAATCATTTCAATTTGTAAAAAAAATCACTTGCGTAATTCATCAAAATTATGTAAGTGATGATGATTAATTTGATGATTAATCGGGTTGTGATTCCCGATCGCTAATAAATAATGAATGGAAAGTGCAATAAATGCTGAAATTGGTGCTTGGTTTGGCTAACTGCACGTTATCCTGGTAAACCAGGTTAGCCAAAACGAATACCAACTCAGCAATTATTGCAAATTCCATCCATTAATTATTAGTGATCCTGAATCACAGCCCCATTTAATTTTTCAGGCCTGCTAACACGCCGGACTTGGCCAGGTTGAATGCAAGGTCAGCATTCCTCACTGGCTGGGTGTTAGTAGTAGGAGGGGACAACTGGTCAATGGGAGGCCCTGAATCGACGGCAGGTGCGGGTACCGGGGGCCAGTTGTCCTTTCAGGCCTCTCGCCCGCATAGACTGTGTGGTAGGGTCATTACCTACCTTGCAGCATGGTTATCTTTTTTATGTTAGGTATTTTAAATTAAAATTTTTAATGATGCAATGGTTGTGCTGGTGGCTGCTAAAGCCTTTAGAATGCAACAAGATAAACCTAACCTACATGGATGTAGACCAACTTTGAATTCCTGTTGTGTAACTCTGTACAGCAACCATATAATTGTAATTACTTGCTTCAGTCATTTTCACAGGGTTATGTTTTTAAGTTTTGATGTTAATAAAGTTGAACTTAGATTGTTTACACCGAATCAAATTCATTTCTTATCTTGATTACAAATCCCTGGGTTGCTTAAACAATTTAATTGAGTGGGTATTCTGCTAGTCGCATTACGAATGCAATTTCCTAAGTAATCTCTCTGTACTTTAAGCTGGAGTGGTTGAAAATTATGTTCTGCACTTTCAAATTTTGGCAATAGTTGCATTATGTATGTATCTGTATGTTTGTGTCTGTATGTTTGTGTCTGTATGTGTGTGTCTGTATGTTTGTAATTGTGGGTTTTCTGTTCCGGATCAGCATGGGCTTGCATAGATTCAGGTTTGCTGAAGGTCTGGACTTTGGTGCCTGTACGGAAGGACTTCCTGACGAGAGGTTCTTCCTGGCCTTCAGTGAACCACGGGCATATGATGGGATTGGAAGAGCTGCGGCTGCTTCCAAGCCCAAGGCCAGTTGGTAGATGGACACACCGCACACGTGTCCGGAAACTAACTGTGGATTCATGTGACATGATACTCCAACGTAATTAAGTTATACCCAGGATATACTTCTTTAAGTTGGAGGATCATGCACATGTCCTTTCTCTCTAATAATTATTTTTTCAAATTAATATTTTTTCTGAAGCGGCCGTATATGTCCGTATGTCTGTCCGTCCGTCCGTACGTACGTTTTGAATCCTCAAAATTATTTTTTAAAAGAAATAGCATATTGCAGACATTATTAATCTTGTCATGTTTGTCTGTATAACCGTCCGTCCGTTTTTCATAAATGATTTTCGTAAATGAATGATTAAAATTTTAATAAATTATCATGCTTGTCTTAACATTGATAAGACTTAATATATAATAATATATACTTTTTAAACTGTGATTATTACTCACAAATACGATTTGAAACTTTGAGGAACAGTATTAAATTTTTTAAATCAAATTCCTGTATTTTACTGTATACATTGACAATATTATTAGAGAGAATCGTTAGGTATTTTGAGCACAAAATTAGCCATATTTTACGTACTTTTGTTAATTTTCAAACTTTGTTTTCTGCTATTAGCTTGTAACTAAAATCTCTGCTTTACTTCTTCCTTAATTTAGAACTTCCGATATTTTAATTTGTGGAAAGTTGCGAGGACTTCTTGACTTGAACTGTTGGAGAAGAGTTCCTGTTTACGGGTAGCAACAAGATGGCTAAAAGTGGTTGTGCTGCTGTTTCGGTGTTTGGTCTCTCAGGCTGCTCGGGAATCTTGCAAGTCATAAGGACAGTCGAAACGCAAAAACGATCAAGGATTATGCAGTTTGCAAAGGACTTGCTAACACAAGATGATGAACTCTGTGAGTCCCACAAAAACCTGCTGGGGAAAGGATCCAAGACAGACTGTGTGAATCCGGCGTTACTACCTCGACATCGAAAAAGACAGGGACGTGTCATATCGGGAAGAGTCTACCTAGAGGTAACAAGAGCGAATCCTGGAATTATTCAGATTAACGAGCCGCTGTGTAAGGATTGTCTGCAACTAGCGCGGACTTCACGTCAAGTAGTATCCGAGGATATCGACGTTGGGTCAGATATTTCCGATTTGGATTCCGAGTATGGGGACAAAGGTGTTAAAGGTCCAGATGTAAATCAGCAATTCTCCCAAGACAAACTGGCAACTTTGAACAACGTTTTGACGCTTCTCGGACTAAATGAGATTACATTCACTGGTAATACCAACTGCCGAACAAAACAAGTACGAGAGTCTGCAGCTGATGTCAAGCTAGCAATTTTGGATTTGTTCGAGTTACAAGTAGAAAGCCAGCCGAAATCTGAGTTCTCGAATCTTGTCAGTAGTCTACAAGATAAACTAAAAGATGCTAGTCGTACCGATCGTATCAAAGTGGCCGCTTTGTTTTCTAGTTGTCTTACGATGCCGCAAATATCTGAAGTGTTCGAAATTTCCGAACGGGGAGCAAGAATTGCGAAGCACCTGCATGACACCGCGCCTGTCCTAGCCGATCCACCAGCGAAGAAAAGAAAAGGCTTAGACGATGACATCAAGGAAAAAGTTGTTACTTTCTTTGAGTCCGACGAGGTATCCCGTGCATCTCCAAATACAAAAGACGTGATAACCGTATGCGATGATGATGGCAATGAGAAGTTAATCTCTCGCCGCTTACTGCTTACTTCGGTCGAGGAAGCTCATGCCATGTTTTTGGATAAAAATCAACCGGAAGAATTGGATAAGCCAATAATTTCACTGTCAACCTTTAGAGAACTTCGACCAAATCACTGTTTACTTCTGAAGGATGCACACAAGTTTTCCGGGACCTGTCTTTGCATTTATCACGAGAATGTTCGTCTTTTATATCAAGCTATTGGTATCCGGGAATATGAAGATTTCATCTCCAAGCTAGTTTGTGACATCAAACGAAAGACCTGCATGTTCAGAAAGTGCACCGATTGCAATACTGGTGTTCACCGAGAAGCCTTCATAAGCCATACAAGGGACTATATTAAGACCAATAAAAGCAAATTTGAAGAGATGGATATACCATTTGAAGAGTGGTCTCAGTCGACCCGGGAATTGAAGATCAGAAGTTCACTTGGTCTAGAGGATTTCCTAATCTATCTTGCTGACAAATCAGAGTCATTTCTAAGACACCACCGCACGTCAATTTGTCAAGCTATTGCCTTCAAACGTATGAAAGAGAATGTTGACGATATAACAGCAGTTATTCAAGTCGACTTTTCCGAAAACTATGTTCCGGTTTACCCTGACGAGGTACAGAAGGTGTTTTTCACGAAAGATCAAAGTACAATTCACCCTTTTGTAATTACTCTCAGAGAAGACAGCAAAGTGAAGCACGTTCCTGTCGTAGTGATCAGTGATGAATTGCATCATGCAACGAACACATACTATGTGTTCCAAAAAAGGGTGATTGAATGGCTTAAGGAGAAACACCCTAAAATTGAACACATTGTATATTGGTCCGATGGGGCAGCAAGCCAATATAAAAACTTTAAAAATATGGCTAATCTTCGCAACCACCAAGAAGACTTTGATCGTACCGCCTGTCACCACTTCTTTGCAAGCTGCCACGGGAAGGGATCGTGTGACGCAATTGGAGGGGTTGTCAAGTGCAAGGCCCGAAGAGAATCCTACGCAGGACAAATAATACAGACTCCACAACAGCTTTTTGACTGCGTATCGAAGAAACTCAATTTTGAGTGTTTGTTTGTTTCTGCAAAAGATGTTCAGGACACCATATTTGAAAAGAATCTTGAGATGCGGTATCAGAACTCTTCAAAAGTTGCACATATAAGGGAGATGCATAAGGTGGAGGCTCGATCTGATGGACTGTACCTGTTTGAACTAAGTGAAGACGAAGATAATGTGGGTGTAATGAAGAACATAGAGAAAGACAATTGGGCATCGATCGAAGTGAACGATTGGATAGCGGCAGTATACGATGGAAAGTGGTATTTCGGACAGGTGAAAAGGGTACTTGCAGAGAGTGAAGAGTTCAATGTTAGGTTCTTTTCCAATCCAGGCGAGTCCAGTTCAACTTTTTCAAAGTTTGAGGCGTCCGTCACATGTGTGCCATGGTGTAATGTTGTAGCTACAGTACCAGCACCTAGTAAGCCAACAAGTCGTGCTTACCAATGGGACGATGATGTGAAACAAGCAGTAATTCTAAAGTTTAATGAAATGAAATAGGTGTGATCATTTATTTTGGGTGGATGGTTGGGCGATAGGTAGGGTGAGACTCAATGGGATACCTCCACGTGGTGAGTCTTGGTAACACGTGAGTTTTTCGATTTTTTTCGAAAGATTCAGGTGGCTAACATCCCAAAAGTTGGTTTAAAAAAGCCATTCAAGAACATTTATGTCAATACGTTATATTTAGGAAAATCGCAATCTGATGTAGCTTAGTGTATCATAAAAGCACTGGCAGGTTCGCCACTTTAAATAGTGTATTTGGATACACTAACGTGGAGAACACGCCAGTGCTTTTATTGTGTGGTATTTACGCTTAACGGGCGACCCTGCCATCCGATGCGGTATTCGTTTTGAGAAAGGGTTGAAATCATGGTCAAGATGTTTTCCACCTCAGGTGGCACTTCACAATAGTTACGACTTATTATGCTCCACCTTACTCTAAATTTGGATTAATAAGCTATCTGTAATTAAAACAATTGCCAAAAGCAAATGGAACCTTGGTTTTTAGTATAAGTGAGACAGTTTCCACCTGAGGTGGCACTTTTTGGGATTAGCCGATCACTTGAAGGGTCCCAAGTCAACCCTAATTTCACTTGTCTGTTCAAATGTTTTTAAAATAACTTTGCAAAAACAGACAAAACTCTGATAGTTCTTTGGGTACCTTAGTTTCCACCTGAGGTGGCACTTTTTAAAACTAGCCCTAGTCTTGCGTTACACTTAAATCCAAATTTAAATTGTTGGATTATATGGGGATAAGGATTGCATGTCAAAAAACAATCAAATCTGACGGTTTTTGTTTAGGTTACGTAGTTTTCCACCTGAGGTGGTACCTATTTGACATAGGTATGACCTAGTGGGCGCCACCTTAGCTTGTTAATCGTTGTTGTGTATTTATTTACTCTGTCATATAATTTTATTAATAGCTAATTTGCATTACAATTATGATATATAAATGCCACCTCAGGTGGAAAGAAGTGAAGTGGTTGTTTTGTAGTATTCGATGCTCCACCTCGTTTATAACTTGTAAATTTAAATTAGTAAATACAATTAAACTCAGTGTCAAACTTTGGCTGGGCTACTTTGTTACACCGTTTTTGCGATTTTTACCATTGGAATATTTGAGATACCACTTTTATCACCGCACATACTTGGACGGCCCCCATGCTTTAATTGTTCGCTTAAATAGCTTAACAATTAGCGCTTTAAAAAATGAGCCAGACGCTCGCCAAATTAAATTCTAATGGATTCATATTCATTAGAATGCTGCCTATTCTTTGACAGTTTCAAATGTTTTGGCTAACGCCTGGCCTTCGAGATAATTGCTCAGTTAATTAACTAGGCAATTAAAATTTAATTAGGGTATTCGAATTTTTTTTGGTCCCATCTGGTAAAGATGACCCCATAGATCAATTCTGGTATAGGAAGTAGTAGTTAATTATTTTTCGATTAACCACCAGAGGGTTAATTGTTCAAAAATAATTAAACTTGAACTGGGGATAAAACTGATACGGTTGGGGCGATTTAGTCGAAAAAAACGACACCATGATAGGACTTAGGAGTGCATTTTGTTTGTTGGCATTTAAACCTTGAATTAAAACTTTAGAAATACCACCCCTGGTCAGATAAAAAAAAGTAGCTCAA
>JAIQCH010000244.1:0-12346 GCA_029691765.1 Entomobrya proxima
ACAATCGGACAAGTGGCGCTTCACGAAATTGCTAACCATTTACTAGATTTAAGGTAGATTGAAAAATTTACATTAACTCTAAGTACCTTAAGAGGACAGTGGAATCACAAGCCCAGCAGAAATAAAGCAATAGCAAATGCAGTAATTAAGAATCGAAGATTAGAACCCCGGGGCGGGGCCTACGGCCCGCAAATCAACGGATTTTAACAAATGGACCTAATATTTGTAATCCTGGTAAAAAATGGATCTGAAATCATGTGTCACACATGCTATATCCATTAATTTGAAAAATTTAACAATTAAGGGCCCAAATCAGGACCTAAATAGTTAAATTTTAACTAATGGACATCAAATTTGTAATCCTGATCAAAAACGGATCTAAAATCATGTGTCACACAACATAGATCCATAAAGTTAGCGGATTCGAAAATTAAGGCCCTGATTTCAGGACCTTACAATCCGAATTTTAACAAACCAACCTTGGATTCGTAATCCTGGTCAAAAATGGACCTAAAATCATGTGCCGCACAGCATGGATCCATTAAATTTGCAGATTTGAAAATTAAGGCCCTGATTTCAGGACCTTAAAAGTTAAATTTTAACAAACAAACTGTGGATTCGTAATTCTGGTCAAAAATGGACCTATAATCATGTGTCACACAGCATAGATCCTTTAAATTAACGGATTTGAAAATTAAGGCCCTGATTTCAGGACCTTAAAAGTTAAATTTTAACAAACAAACTGTGGATTCGTAATCCTGGTCAAAAATGGACCTATAATCATGTGTCACACAGCCTAGATCCTTTAAATTAGCGGATTTGAAAATTAAGGCCCTGATTTCAGGACCTTAAAAGTTAAATTTTAACAAACAAACTGTGGATTCGTAATCCTGTTCAAAAATGGACCTAAAATCATGTGCCGCATGATATAGGTCCTATGTAAAAATGTTGGACCGTTGGTTACCTCTGACCTTTGGCGTTGACCTATTGACCTGAAATTCAATAGGGTTCTGTCCGACCTCCACTAGAGTCTGTATACCAAGTTTGGTGGAAATCGGACCAGCCATCTCTGAGATAATCGCATTAGGACGGACGGCCGGACGGACGGCCGGACGGCCGGATCAGGAAATTATAAAGAATCGATCTTCGATTCTTAAAAAACAAAATAGGGGCTACTTGACACACGAGGACACGCATGCTTAGCTTATGGTGGTGGTGCTGGTGACGATGCTGAATTATCTTTAATTGGTTTATGCAATGTTACAAAAACATTTTTTTGGAACAACTGTCATAAAAATGATAGTAAACCGGTTGAACTCCATACATTTTTGCTTAAAACTTAATTTGAAAAAGTCAGCTGTTAGCATTTGAAGGTTAAAGTCAGGGAAGAAAAAAGTCCATTTACTCAACATTAGTTTGACTACAAAAGGGCCTTGGGCGCTTTTCCTATTTCTTCCAAGATCAAATAGGTACAAATTCAGTTAAATGCTCTTCTGAATTTTAAAAGTGTTATCTATCATTTCTATGATAAATTGTGTTAAAAAGTGCAGCAATTAAGTTTAATTATTTATTTACAATTCATCACTTTTTCTGCTGGTGCTGCGTGATGGTATAGGTGCGCACCGAGCAAGTAACTTAACGCTTCAGCACATAAGTACATGTTATAAGGGAGGTATTTATAAATCCAAAAAAGTAAACTATACCTTTTTCATAATGTAAAGTGATTGCCTAAATTAAACCTTTTTCCATTAAGCCAAAAGTGTCAAGTGAACCTCTCCTTTCAGCTTGTGAACTCGTGAAACTAGATTCATGAACCTAACTTGTGATCGTACGATATCTGTCAGTCGTGTCAGCCAATACATTCTTGTACTAGTCCAAAACTATTTAAGGAAGCTCAGATTCTGTAAAACCACCTTCTTTCTACTTTGTACTCCGCAGTTGACAGACCTGTATTGGTTTGCACTTCGGGTTTGTGAGAACCAGGATTTGGATCTCCATCGGTGAAGGCCAGGAAGTGGCACTCCCATTCTGTGAGACCCTGTATTGGCTCTCCACCGATGAGAACCTGGCACTTGGCTCTCTTGGAACCTATGTTAGCTTTTAAGTTAATCTAAGTACTGACACGACTCCGGGACCTGTATTGGCCCCGATTAGATTTATAATTACTGTATTACGTATGCTAGAGTTAAACTAAGTCTAAGTAGGAATGCTAGTTATGTTGATATTGACTTGTTACACTTATTGGTAAATACAATAGTCTATATTGCTACTAAATAGCTAACCGTAGAACCGTGACCCTGAGAACCTTCACTTACTCATTCTTGTGGCATTTCATAAGCTAATCCACTCTACTAGACTAGCACTACTCTTCATTTTCACTTTATAACGAAGTTACCGTTATAAATGGCGCCCAAACCAGTGTCACGGTAGCAATTACAATTAGGTAGCAGTTTATAGATAACTCAGCTCATACAATTTAACGTTTTAGGTTCCAAAACTAACACAAATTAGCTAAAACACTGTACACTGTAACTTAACACGTAGAAACCTTCTAAAAACGATTCCGTTGAGGCCATTGCATTGCACCGTTGCTTTTCATCATGTTTGGAATGTTCGGAGGTAGCTCAGCTGGTGATGAGGAGAATGAGAACATCGACACAAACGCCACTCTAAAGTCCATCCTACAAACACAAGATACAATAAGTAGAACATTGGACAGGTTAAATAAAGCTCGAAAACAGCAAAAACATGAAATTCAGGAAATAAACAGGGCAATTGGTGGCAGAGCTAGGACAGTACCTGTAGCAGATGTCTTGAGTAGCGATGATGAATATGATGAAGCAGAAGAGCCTGAACCTCACTCATCTTCACAAATTCCGCCCACCAGAGGCACGGGTGCTCGTCACCGCCCCCATAGTCCGCTAGCAGCACCTAATACACCTGAAAATAATGAAATACAATTAGGCACACAAACAATTACACAATTGACACTAGATCCACTATCAGGTATCGCATTTCCAAAGTACGATCACACAAACACATCTCCAGAAGGGTGTCTACGGGAAGTTGAAGACTTCTTCACACTAAAACAGATCCCAAAACGACAATGGCACTTACTAGTGGGGCGTCTTTTCACGGAAGGCACAGATAAGTATTATGTGCTGGTGGAAAGCGCGTCGTAGCACCATACAGTGCTGGAGGGACTTCCAGATCTCCTTCTGTAGCTATGAGACCCATGATAGATCCGTCGATGAACAATCTGAAAACCTGTAGAAAAGAAAACAAAAATTCACTGAGCCATTCGAAACCTACTGCTGGAGCATCTATAGGACATTTAAGCGCATAAAAACGGAATCTACAGAATTAGAAATTATAGAACGTATAGTCAATTCCTGCTTACCAGAATTGTCCGTTTCACTCCTCCAGTCCAGATCCACCTCCGTCGATGAGCTCGTCGGAGAAGGCCGAGTTTTAATTAAAAGTTTAAACCGAACTCGCGCATTCGAGAAAAAGCCCCTCCTTCGGGCTAGACAATCAGACCCCCTTCCTGACCTGAAAACAAAACCCCAACAATTTTTTCACAAGCAGAATGACCCAAACCCTTCACCCTTCACCAAGACTTGAAACAATGAAGACACGCCCAACAACCAAAAAACCAATAACTCACCTGATTCTTGTCCCACAGCCCAACCAAATAGGAATTTCGCCTCCAATCAAACAAATCCAAACTCCTCTTTCCAAAACCGACAAAATTTCAACTTGCGTCCCAACAACAATCAAAACCGCCCCCGCAATAATTTTATCCACCCAAATCAAAACTATAATGCCCAATCACCATAAAACCAGTCACAAACTAACCACAAACAAAACCGACCAAACCAAAACAATCAGCCCAACACACATACACAATTCAATACTTCCACTCAACCAGAAAACAAAAATAAAAGGTTTTGCACATTTTGCAAACGACCTGGACATTTGGAAGAGACATGCTACGCTAAGTCCATGATAACTTATATGAGCATGAACTCATTCCAAAACTCCGGTAATTCATTTCCACAAGTCCAATCAAGTTTTGCACCTACAATTCCACCCTCCTGAAAACCAACCACAAAATCAGACACAATTAGCACAAAATACACAACAGGCAAGCGGTAGCCAACAAAATGATAACTCTCATCAAAATAACTACTTGGGAAACGAGAAGGCGAATGGAAATCAGAGGAGTTATTTCTCATTCCAGCCTTGATTTCCCGTCTTACTCCTCAAGCTAGCATCACAATAGAAAATAGGAAAACAGTAAGTGTATTAGATTCTGGTGCTACACATAAATACATTCAGCTTAGCTTTCTTGAATCTTTAGGTCTATCATATGAACGGCGAAATATTAATAGGGTAGTTATAGGGGATAATACGACTGTTTACTCACTAGGAATAGCTGTATTAAAGTTTACCTTAGGAAACCGACATTTTCATGAAGAATGCATTGTCATGGAACAACTACCATTCCCTGTCATTATCGGAGCATCGTTTATGTGTGAGCACGCTATGGTTCTGGACTTTCAGCACGGAACGTACGCGTTTGCTGGAAAGCCATACTGCCACACACTTAAAAATCAAAACATGATTTGTGCATTGCAAGGAAAAAACCCATCACAAAAAAATGAAATAGATGAATTACTAAAATCATATCCTGACGTCTACAATAATAAAATAGGTTGCACCTCACTTGTTCAGTGTGAGTTAAAAGTACATGGAGAGCCCGTAGCACAAAAACCTTACCCTGTTAGCAGAGAAAAGAGGGAGGTTATATCCCAACACATTAAAAAGATGCTAGAGCTGGGAATTATAGAACCTAGCGAGTCTGAATGGGCATCCTCTGTACACATGAAATTGGAAGGTAGTGATTATAGGTTTACATGCGACTTTAGAAAGTTAAGTCAACGCATTGCATCAGACCCATTTCCTATCCCACGCATGGACACACTGTTACACAGATTAGGTGAAGCTAGTTATATTTCTAAATTAGACTTGAGGAAAGGATATTGGCAGGTAGAAATGCATCCCAACTCTATTCCATATACGGCTTTCATATGTCATGAAGGTAAATACCAATTCCGACGCTTACCATTCGGACTAAAGACCGCCCCTTCTATCTTCCAACGTTTCATAAATAAAGTACTAGGTTCCGCACGTGGTAGATTCGCGAAAGCCTACTTAGATGACGTTCTTAAATTCTCTAATACATGGACGGAACACGTTGAACATCTTATATATACAGGGTAGCTTTTTTAAGTTTGCCATTTTGTTTTGCCCTGTAGAATCCGTTCGCTGTCTTGGTACACAGTTTGCTTTGGTTTGGTGTCGAAGAACAAACGTTCTAAATTTGTTCTTTGTGAATTACCAAAAGGTATTTTGCGAAATGCAACCAAAATTTTTACCAGAAGTAGATCGACTTGAAATTGGGTTTTCCAAGGCTATTTCCCCCAAAAAACGTTTTAAAATGGCGATTAAAAGTTAGGAATTTAGTGTTTTTCTGAAGATCATTTACAATTAGACCAATTGCATGGAAAACATTTGCTCAGCGAAAGCTTCAAAAGAAAGTATGCCATCTATAAACCGGAGCCGGAGAAAGCGTCCAACGTTTCTCATCCGGATAATCGATTAGTACACCTTCAAAATGAAATCCTTAAACCAAAATGAAATGACCAAATCATGCAATGTATCCCTCCGTAGTAAAAAGAAAGTTGTTCGAAAGATGTAGGATGAAAGCATGCTCAAAAATACCAATTGTCTATCATTTTTGCAACTTTTCATCGTTCTATGCTTCAAGATTCTCTACAAAGTATGTCATAAAGGTAATTTAAAATTGCGAAAAATGCACTAAACCAAAGAAAACACTCCAGAAAATAGTTATACACTAATACAATGGACACTGGTAGCTTCAGTTGCTTGTAATAGCGATTATTTCTAAAAAAGCGTTGCTTTCTGACGTGTGTTTGGAAAAGTTCAAAGAGGTATGACAAAAAGCGACCCCAAAATTTGTACGAAAATATATAGAATCGCAAACAAACCAATGTCTACAAGTAATTTCAAACTCCGGAGAACAATTTAAAAGTGGTTGCAAGTTTCTCAAACGAAATTTAAGGAACTTTTTTTACAAACAAAAATCGGTAAACGTACAAAGCACCGTTTAGTCTTCTAAATCAATTACGAAAGGCAGGCGTTACTCTCAACATAGAAAAATGTAGCTTTGGACAAACTACTATAAAATATCTTGGGTTTGTAGTCACTCCACGTGGAGTAGAGACAGACCCAGACAAAACACAAGCTTTAAGGGATTACCCGGTACCACGCACCGCCAAACAAGTCAAACGCTTCCTTGGCTTTTGTGGGTGGTACAGGCATTATATAGAACACGTTTCTAGTATAGCTGAACCTCCAAATAGGCTTATGAAGAAAAATGAATCTTTTTCCTGGACTGACGAGCAACAGCATGCTTTTGACACTTTAAAGTTCCAAATACTTAACTCTGTTGTTTTGTCTTTTCCCGACTTTAATAAGCCCTTCTACCTACGTACGGACGCTGCAGAGGTCGGAATAGGTTGTTCTTTATTCCAATTGGATAATAATGGTAGGAAATTACCGATTGCATTTGCAAGTAGATCGCTGAGTGAGACTGAACGCCAGGATCATGCATGTGAAAGGGAATGCTTAGGTATAGTATGGGCATTAAAGAAATTTGAACATAATTTAGATGGACAGCAATTTTACTTAGAAACAGACAATAGGGCACTAGTTTGGCTTAATTCCATGAAAGACGTAAATTCTAAATTTATTAGATGGGCACTCAAAATTCAGGACTTTCAACCAATTATCTCTCACATTCCAGCAAGACGCGCACCAGCTAGTCCACCCGAAATAGAAGACGCAAAATTCATAATGGACCCACCTCTAGAACACCCTAACCTTCATATGCTTCATTCGCTTACCACAGACATAGACTTGGAAAAGATTCGATTGGCACAAGAAAATGATAGAGAAACACAAGCATTGCTCACAGACTTACCACCATCCATGAAAACCATTAACAATATTCTATACAAGCAAACTAAATCGGGCTCATTACTTCCATTCATTCCAAAAATCATGCGACAAGACATATTGCATTACTTTCATGATTCGCCTCACTCTGGAGTATTAGGATATAGGAAAACGATTATGCGCATAACTAATCGTGTATATTGGCTTCACATGCATTATTCATACGTAGTGAGTTGTCAAAAATGTCAGGCTCATAAAAACCGCATGGCAAAGCCACATGGCCTCATGCAACCGGTAAAAGTATATGTTGTATGGGATCAACTTGCAATTGACTTGGTTGGCCCACTACCTCGCACTCATTCACAAAAAACTCAGCTCCTCGTTATTGTCGACCACTTCTCAAAGTGGGTGGAGCTTTTTGCATTAAGAGATGCGACTGCACAAAATATAACAAAAATCCTCGAGCGAGAAATCTTAGATAGGGAGGTATTTATAAATCCAAAAAAGTAAACTAAACCTTTTTCATAATGTAAAGTGATTGCCTAAATTAAACCCTTTTCCATTAAGCCAAAAGTATCAAGTGAACAGCTTGTGAACTCGTGAAACCTGATTCATGAACCTAACTTGTGATCGTACGATATTTGCCAGTCGTGTCAGCCAATACATTCTTGTACTAGTCCAAAACTATTTAAGGAAGCTCAGATTCTGTAAAACCACCTTCTTTCTACTTTGTACTCCGAAGTTGACAGACCTGTATTGGTTTGCACTTCGGGTTTGTAAGAACCAGGATTTGGATCTCCATCGGTGAAGGCCAGGAAGTGGCACTCCCATTCTGTGAGACCCTGTATTGGCTCTCCACCGATGAGAACCTGGCACTTGGCTCTCTTGGAACCTATGTTAGCTTTTAAGTTAATCTAAGTACTGACACGACTCCGGGACCTGTATTGGCCCCGATTAGATTTATAATTACTGTATTACGTATGCTAGAGTTAAACTAAGTCTAAGTAGGAATGCTAGTTATGTTGATATTGACTTGTTACACTTATTGGTAAATAAAATAGTCTATATTGCTACTAAATAGCTAACCGTAGAACCGTGACCCTGAGAACCTTCACTTACTCATTCTTGTGGCATTTCATAAGCCCACTACTCTTCATTTTCACTTTATAACGAAGTTACCGTTATAATGTTTAACTTTTGAAAACTGCGCAAAATAACACTTTTAATGCTCAGAACACCAATTAATTTAATTTGTATACATGATTCCAAGAAAAATAAGCCAATAACTTTAGCCAGCATTAGCCAATCAAACCGTTACACTAACATGACAGGGGAGTTCTTGTGAACATCTTCGGGATACACCCTTCAGCAGACTAACACTGAAGCTTTGCTCTATGAAGTTCAGCCGTAAATTTGAACCAAAACCACTTTCCTCTTAATAAGTTAAATATTTTTTTTTTATAATTTTCAGAAAACTTTTTGATGGAATTGATTACTCATCTAAACCCGCTGCTATTCAGCACGTTCTTCTATACTACCGACAAATTCAAATTCTGGTTATTCTTAGTAATCAGTGCTTTCAGCACTACTTGTGGACTACAATACAGTTTTTTGGTGCTGTTGCAGTAATCATAATGCTGTATACTTTGCTAGCGTTTGATGGTGAACTGCCTGAAAATTTTAAACTGCTGCTTTTGGTTATGATGATTTTATCTATAAGTCTATAAGTTACTACGTGCTTGACGTTGCCAGTTTAATAATGGTGTATTCAAAGAAGATTTTACTCAACTTTCGTTGCATTGCAAAATGTCGTTTGTCCAACACATTGGTTAGAAGTTGTCCACTTATTGTGTTACGAGTTGGAGAACTGCATAAAATGGTTAGGCAACGATGGCCTGCTCTTGTTGCATTTGTTTTGCAAAAGACGCTTTTCTTTGTGGTGAAAGCCAGAACAAGTATTGTGTCAAATTGCACACCTAAGATTAATTTGTATGAATAACACAGAAAAAGTGATACTTAAAATGTCGTTATGTCTTTTTATAACCTGCAGATCTTAGAGCTTCTTTCGAAGAATATTTTGCTCAATATATTTATTTCGTTGCAGTTATTGAAAACCCGTATGTATATAAAGGTTATTAATAAAATAACACAAAATCTTCCGTTGCATGCGTATTTAAATACATTTATTGTGTTCAGCTTTTATATTTATATTTAAACTTTGTGTTGAGTGTTCAGCAATTTGATATTTATTTTTATTGCCAAGACATACATTCATGTCACATTCATTCCATAAATATAGCTAAGCTAATTTACAGCATCGTTTACATAATATACAAATAACTTAATTTACAATGTAAGTTTTGTGTGCAGTAGGTATAAAAGAGCCCACCGGTTTGTTTCTTAAATATTATTCAGACAATACATTAAACATCCGGTTTGTCTGATAAGCAGCAAAACTCTTATGTAACTCAGCAATGTTAGCGTTTACATTTTACATAAAGCATAATGAATAAAAATTCTGATTGCATGATAATATAAATTCATATTTCTGTTAATGTTTACCAGGTAAACTATTATCAAATACTTTTTGTTTCCAAATACTTATATGTCAACAGAATACTACGTTGTCAGATAACGGACATGTTTACAATTCAGCTTGTAGGTGACTTGATCGCAATCGCAACGAAGCCTTGTTCGGAATCCTCCAAACAACTTACATCAACAATAGGCTTGTTGTCTGAGTCACCCAAAACTCCAGCAAACGCAATGTACTAAGTGCTTCATAAAAATTCACCGACCCAAAATAAATCCTATTAGGTTGCAAGGACTTTACATACCTTTGAACCAGAGAACTATTCCGGGTGTTTGTAGTTGTCTTTACCTCTTGTCTCAGTTGACAACTTACCTCATACAACTTTGCTTTCAAATTACCATCCATTTCGTACATAAACAGAGTGATTTCCAATACCGCCTGAAGAAACAATAGCTTGGTTGGTAGCAACAACTGCTCTGGGAATTTTATCAAAGCATACAAGCAGCAAAGAACTGACACAGTATAATCAGCCGTCATAGCAGGAATAAGTACGCTTTGATGTATATTATTGAATACGGTGACAAATATCTGAATTTCTCGATACAACTGAAAAAGGCCCAGAATGTTTGTCGATTTTTGTTGAATTGCTTTCCGTAATATTTGAGTATATTTCAGCAGACACAAGCAGGGCAGCGCGGTGAAAAGTATAGCTTCCGACAGAATCGCGGCCAGTCCAAGTGCGCCAATTAGTACCATTGATATGGAAAGTTGAATGTTTACCACAAGCCAAATATCAAAGTGGAACGGACCAGCCTCTGAACTTGCACATTGTGGCAAACAAAGTAGCCAATATGCCCGGGAATGCAAGGCAAGAATATCAGGGCAATTACGTCGCCACCTATGAATAGCGGCAATGTAGCAAGTAGCATGTACAAATAGAGTTTAAGTCGCTTTTCAATTCCTGTTAGTTTCCATTTTTCAAATGCCAATTGAATGCCAAATGTTTTCCAGAATTGTGTTTCTTCAAATTTTACAAGCCCGTAGTACATATCAACAGTGTCTTCGCGCGTCGCATATTGTCCCAAAGCAGTTATGGTACAGAGAAGGTAATTTGCTGAGAACAAGATTGATATTGCTATAAAGGAGTATCTGATGTTGGCTTTGTGCGTGTAATGTAGTATTTGATTCCATTGCAACAGTGAAACAAGCAAACAGAGTGCTACCTAATAAGGAATTATTCGGTCGTTTGGTTTATTGACTTGCATGCAATTTTCATTTGAAGCTTTAAATGGTGTAAGTGCTATTGTATTGTAAACTTCAAGAACTCGGAGTACAACTGGCAGGTATATAGATTTAGGAAACATGTTTGGTGGTGGAAAAATTTAAATGTGAAAGTACAATTTACAGTAAGATTTTTTATCCTAAATAAAAGCAAATAGTACCTTGGTCCAGCTTTTGCAAGGAATACACCCAAGTTAACTGATGAGCTATGTGCAACTCTAAATAGACAGATGCAATCAAAATTTCCTAATATAACTTAGAAATCAGAAATTTACAGAAATTCCTACATTTCTGGAGTGGAAACGATTTCTTAAGATTAAGCTATGCTTGTGGGCCGAAGAATGAATGGAATGGTGGGCATACTGCATTGACCTTTGGTTATATAAAATGTCATCATGAATTATTTCCTGTCTTGTGTACCCACACATGGGTACAAAACAATGTTAACAAACACGACCATATAATAAAAAATGTATACCAGGTTTAAAGAGTACACGAAGACAAGTCAGGTACAAGATTGGGTGCATGTTGCAAAAAAGAAAATGAGTATGAAATGAGTAACATCTTTGACATGTTTTTTTTTTACAAAAGAGCAAACAAATATCAAAAGTTGTACAATAGCATCTATATGTTAACAAAGTATGTACATGCAGTATTTTTTCTTCTGATAGAATTAAAAGCTCCATCTTGGACTTCAATATGCTTATATAATATACCAGAGGATTGGGTATTTTTTTAAATATTCTGAACATTTTAAAGCATTTTATTTCCTGTTAAAGATTGACATGTAGAACACAGAAGATTACTGTAATTATTTTTTTAAAACTTTTAAAGGAATGAACGTGTATGTTAATCCCGAACAAGACTTGTTTCGTTTTAGGAAGTAATTATCAATAGACTGAAAAAGGGTTAATTTGATATTCTAATATACTTGTGTGAAATGAGTTCCGCAATGGATTAATGGAAGCATAAACATAACGAAAAAAGATATAATTCAGTGATGACATATTTTAATGAGTTTGTACTGTAAAATGAATGTATATTTATTAGAAAATCTTGTTTAAATAGCTGGACATGCAAAAATTATTCCTAAATGCAAAAGCATTGGGTACTTCTTAATTGTTGTGAACATTTTAAAAACATTTTATTTCATGTTTCCTGTTAGATTGACATGTGGGGGTCAGGTAATAGCTGTGATTATTTTAATTAGAAGAATCCATTTGTAAACTACTGAACATGTATGTCGACCACAAACAAGACTTGTTTGGATTTTTTGAAACAAGTAAATCTAGGCTGGAAAAAGTCCAATATTGACGTACTTCTCTTAAGGGAACTTCCTAATGGAGTAATGGAAGTATCTATATAATATTGATGTTTTTAGCTTGCTTTAGCTGAAGACATCCATGCTTGTGTAATTTTTAAAAGATATTATTGAGCTGATGACATTATTGAATGCGTTTGCTCTTAAAAACAAAATGATTATTTAGG
>JAIQCH010000245.1:0-12310 GCA_029691765.1 Entomobrya proxima
GCTTGCACTTCTCTCAAGTCAGTTGGAGGGCAAAAAATTCTACAAGGGCGTAAATGCACAAGAAAAAGTGAAAGGTAGACATTTGGCTGTGAAGCCCTGGAAACAGCCTCTAGCCTTTGCTCTAGGCGTGAGCTGGGCATTGTCTACCTTTCTCTTTTCGTGTGCATTTACGCCCTTGTAGAATTGTTTGCCCTCGAAGTGGCTTGAGTGAAGTGCAAACAGCTAAATTTCATTTCATTCATTGTAAACCTTTTCATTTTTACATGATAGTTTTATGAAATATAAACGTTTCAATAATGTTTTTTAGATAATTTTAGGATTTATGATAAACTAGTCAGAACACACGCATTAATTAAAAAGGACTTCCATTTTTATATAAAAATTAATTTGGTCATAAGCAGTTTAAATATACTTCCTGAAGCTAAGCTATCTTTTATACGTAATTTTAGGCCATTCTTAAAATTATCACCAACACAGCAAACCAACTTGCTTAGATTTAGAAATGTCAGCAGTTCAGCCGTATTATTTTTCTCCCCTTTTTTCCCATTCCTAGCTAAAACAAATAATTGGTAATTAAAAACGTCAGTTAACTAATACAAGGCCGGTAATCCTAAGGAGATTGTGATAAAAGTATTTAGCTGCAATTTAATTTAAAAATGCATTTACACCAATTTACAAACTGGATAATCTAGCAATTAAAAACATTCAATTTAAATGCACATGTTCATTTACTATTCCCAAAAGTGCCACAATTCATTTTTCTAAATATTCGGAAATAAATTGCACAATACTATAAACACATCTTCAAATAATCTTTACATCAAACCGTCTAGACTCCCATTGCAGTTTAGTTGACTTTTACATGTGCGTAAAGCGTAGCTTGCACTCCACTCAACAATTTTAGATGGCACACACTTTTACATGGGCGTAAATACAAACAAAAAAGAGAAAGGTTTCGGTGAGCGCGTGAAGCCCTAGAAGCAGCCTCTGACCATTGCTCTAGGCTTGAGCTGGCCAACTGCATCATGCCTGCATTTGCTCTCCATGTACGCTTATGCCAAAGTGTGTGCCATCTAAAATTTTTGAATGGAGTGCAAGCTACGCTTTACGCACATGTAAAAGTCAGCTTAACTGCTATGGGAGTTGAGACAGCTTTATGTATAGCTTATTTAAACGTGTGCTTATAGCAGAATATTAATTATTTCTAAGAAAATGTAACATTATTCAATCCGCATTAATACAATTTTGTGATGGGTTGACTGCTGTATATTGTATCAATCTGTACTCTAAGAACATGTTAAAAGCTTTTTTATAGCATCGTTTTACTAGCAATTGGTTTGTGTTGTTGATTTGTTAAAAAGCTACATAAATTGACATTAAAACCTATGCAAAGGAACCTATTATTCACAATTTGCTGGTTTTAATACCAGGTTGATTTTGCATCAAACTGCAAACATTGTAAATTGCTCTTTCAACTTTTGAGAATATATTTTTTATTACTTTACTTGTGCAGTAATTCCAATTATCCAAAGTTTATCTTTAATTCCTTTGTCATTTATATTTGTTTGATATAGTATGAAAGAAGTATTCTTAAAACTCTTAATGTTACAGATTTAACGTATAAAGTTTTAGAATGTAAAGTTCTTCCAACCATATACAGCACACAGAAAATGATTCTCCTTATTTCAATTAAAAAGTAGCCAACTGCCAACACCAATCCAAATGCTAATACCAAAAACATTACTAATATATTTCCATGTATGTTAGGTACTTTTCTAGGCATTCCTAGAGGTATGAACTTGCGGCCTGCAAATATTTTATTCCACCATTCAAATATGCCTGATTGCTTCATACCTTTTATACGACGTAATACATAAGAAGGGACAATGCCTCCTGGGTCTACCCTAATACTGTTATTTGTGTACGTTTCTGAGCTAACATCTGCCGGAATCCCACTACGTTGAAAATCTTTTGCAATGTTTATACATACATGTGCGGGTAAAAGTACTGCTGTATTTTGACAGTTTCGCAGTTCCTGTGTTAAAATTGCAAATTCATTGTTTTTAAAACACATGTAGTTTGAAATTTCGTCAGAGTTGTTACATTTGCCAATTGGCATAGAGCTTGCATTACGAACTTCCCCAAATTCACTTTCCATGAATATATCAAGCGTTTTGTTGTGTAAAAAACTATTGTCAAAAATTTTTGTAATGATTTCTTTAGACTGACCCTGAGGTTTGTTCATTGGTTTATAATGCATTGTTATATGTGTGAATAGATGCATCGCTGAGTAAATGGAAATTATCTGGCTTCCATGTGGAAATTCTACCATATGTGCTTTACGATTCATTTCTCTGTTTGAAAAGTTTGTAACATTATAAACCAATGAGCTTTGCGCATACACTTTGAATTTGTGGTACAACAAATCCTTTAAGGTATCATAAGGAACTCTGGGGCGGGGTAGGATCAGATTGTACACGTTCGCATTTTTATATGCATTGCTAATTACAACTCCCATTAGCAAAAACACTCCAATCACCACACGTGTCTTGGAAACTTTTGTAAGTTTAGTGGAAAACGGGTCACCTTGTTCAATTAAGACTTTGTAAATCGAAATGAAGTTTGAGTTACGGAAACAAAATAATGCGGATCCTAATAGGATGTTAAATGATATACAGACAAACAGCGCGGAAATGAGTATAGCTAACCATACAAAACCATCATACGCAGTGGTCAGCTCTTTAAATTGAAACTGACCAATTTGTGATTTTCCACAACTGACAAATTTTAGGTTTGCAAATGAAAAGTGCATTGAGATAGAAAATTCGTAGCGCTCTTGTTGCTCCAAATATTGGACAGTATTGTGCCAGAAAGCATTATCTTTCCACTCTTGCAGCCTGTGTACGATTTTCTTCATGTCACAGTACAGCCGGTTTGTTTCGCTCAATCTGTAAGAAAAATTGCCGCTAATGTCTTGCAACATGTATGCATACAGCTCAGACACTTGTTGTTCGTATTTAAATTCCTTGCCACGGAAAAATTGGAAAACTAAATTGCCAAGCTCACATTTTCCTAAAACACTCCTAAACGAAGCTCCAACCATAACTTCGTAGCCCTCAAAACCCCAACCAGCTTGCTCATTTGCTGGTTGCGCAAGTTGTAAAATGAATTCAACTGAAGCTCTCTTTCTCCATGCGCTGATTAACATACTTTTGTTTCGCACACTACTTTCAAAACTAATTTCCGGTAACAAAATCAAGATGTGAGTTACTATTCCAGTTGTCTCGTATATGCTTTGTTTTCCAACTTGTAGGTGTGCGACATAGTATGTATCTTGTGCTATTTGGAAAAATCGATTATGTTCACCAAGGCGGGTTTTTAACGCTCCGTCCCTTTTTGATATGTTTGTCTGGGGAATGTCCAAAAGTATATGGTGAACATGTGGCTTTTTTACAAACATAAAATAATCGTCTGGCAAACTAAACAGACGCAAATGGGGAACTTCTTTGTCATCATAATCCGGTCGAAACAATTCAAGCTGTGCAGCACAGTTCCACGGTTTTGAGGCAGACGAGAACTTAAATATGTGGAAGTCAACGCAGATAGTACTTAAATGAATATAAAGGTAACCGAAATCAAGAGAACTTAAATACGGCGAAATGCTGCACGGATGTTTGCTCAGTTCTTCGGCTACTTCAACGTAAAAGTTGTGCATTTCTTTGGGAACTAATACAATTTTTCTATTCAGATAACCTTCATACTTAGAAAGTATTGCAGGGATTGGATGGCGTAGAACGACTGGGAACATTGCAGGTAAATGTAGATTAACCTGTTGGTAATTGTTCAGTGCAATAAGACAATTTGCCTCAGTGAATGGCTTCAAAATTTGGTCCAAATTTGTTATTGTAGAAAATGCGTGTCTTTCATTCTGAAGGTAAGTCTTGTATGTCGACATAAGCTTTGGATATTCTTTGAAATAAGAATTGTAGTTTTGAGTTGCATTGGATTTAGTTACGAAATTTTCCAAACGATACCAGAAATCAGTATTTGTCGACGCGTATGAAACTAAACTTAAAAATGAAATTATTACATGCCATGTCTTTTTCATTTTCTGCATTTGTTAGTGTTTAAGGCACAAGTTTTCAAAAACAGCAAATAAGTTTACTTTGCTACGGCTCGCAACTATCTTTAGAAAATAAATGTAGCTTAAATAAAAGTATGTTACACCCACACGGCTCGTGGAGTATCGACAACATTTGAATTTTTTATGCGCCTTGTAAAACAATTAAACATAATGCCGAGCGTTATACGTACGTAAAGCCTAATGGTGGCAGTTTTTAAGGTAGCAAAGGTACTGAGCTGGAAAAGCCTATAGCTTTTTTTGCTTGTAAATTGTTTCAACCACATGTATAAGTTGTTTTGATGCTTTGGTATCCCGTTATGTTAAAAAGCTAATTACAATAATATCTTAGAGCCATCTTACAAATTCTTTAATTATATTAATAATGCTACCGAGGTGTGCGGTTTATACAGAGTATAATATACCCGCTAACCAGAAAGTACAACAACTGGTCAAATACACAAAAACTTGATAATAGTGTATCTTTATTTGGACAATTGTGGATTCTTACTGACCCATTAAGAGTTTAGTTAAGTTTGGTAGCAGTGAAAGAGATCTTTACACACGTATCTGGCGCAGATAATCTGGGGAAGCAAAGTAACTTCGCCGAAGTTTATGGGGAGCAGATTGGACGTCTACAATCCAAATGTTTCTAGGTGATATAAAAGAAGGTTACTGGAGAGTGATGTGTACTAGATGAAAAAAAAATTGAAAAAATCCCTCCGTATAGAAGTAAATGTAAACAAAGTATACAATCATCATAAAGGTAAATATAATATTGGGTTTAAATAAAGTTCTCTTAGCTAATATATCGCATTAACAACTTCTATACAAAAAAATAATAAGCCTTCAATTTGATTGAAGCAATACGATGTACTGTTTAAAGCATTGAGTTTATTTACAGCCTTACCCAAAATAAAATGAAGACCTACAATAATAGAGGAGAGTAACCCAATTTATTATCCAAATGAAAACTTTTTTAGCACTTGGCATACGTTTATTTGATTAACACTGTGTAAAAAACGTTTAAAAAAATTATTACCATCATTACTTAAATATCACAGTAATGTTAATATTGGAGTCATAAAATATAACGAAAAACATGAACAACGATCTGGCAGTGGCTAAACACGTGGTTAAACTCGAAAAATTATACATGACATTACTACATCGCAAGACAGTCAAACAAGCTTGTATTTTTCTGCTCTCTATGCCAGCATTAGTTAAATCTTGTTCAAAATGTGGATAGTTATTGCATTAAACTCGCCTAAACAAAAAAAAATAAATATACAAATGGCTTAGACGCGGACGGTATAGTAATAAAAGCATTAATTTTAATTAGGGCATTTCCCAAAATCAAATAAACAGCTACGTTGTTAGACAAAAGTAGCCCGATTTATTAGCCTAATGAACACTTTCTTAGCACTTAAAACATTTGGCTGATAAGTAATGTGTAAAAACGTTGGAGTCTTATGGCTATGAACACATAGGTATCGCATTAATGCTATTAGTAGAATATAACAGAAAATCAATACACGTGGCTAACACAAATAAAATTTACATGTCTTTTTACGTAGGAGGCAAGTCAGACACGCTTGTATATTCCTGCTCTTTATGCAACCATTAGTTTATGAGTAAAGAAAGAGTGTGAACAATCTTGTTTATAGTCAAGCCATATAACTCTCCAGGCCTGATTTTATTTCTATTGTTAAATACATTCAGCTGTTGAAGCTAATCAAACAGAAAACAATAAAATTTTATTAGTATGCTAATGGCTTAGTGGCTAACGTTACTCCTGTGGCTGCTATTAAGCGCAATAATTCCAAAAACTCACACAATTCTAGTAAATAATTTGCTGAGTTACTTGTAGCTAGCGTATTTAATGTAGACGTGATACCCTAACACATTTAACGTTTTACCCAGTGGCTGCTCAGACCCTTCAATTGATATAAAGTTTTGAAAAACGCTTTTTCATCTGAACCATCGGATTAAGTACAATTAGCAAAGTGCAAAGAAACCAACTCACGGTTAAATACGGTTGCATTACAAATCAGACCTGTAAAAGCTTTTACTTCTCTAAGGATTGCTCATTGCATGACTTTGAATTCAAAATTTTCAAATAACTTAAATTCAATTTAGCCGAACACTTTGTATTACAATCAACGTTACCAAATAGTAATTGTATTTCGATCAGTAGTGTTATTATAAAATTTTAGTTTCAAAACAAGCTGCAAAGTATACAGGTGTTAATATTATCAAGAATTTGTGGTAATAACTATCTCCAATATACTAATTGTAGCAAGAAAAACAGCATACTTGCATACTTCTAGCCAAAAAAACTAATTAGTTAAGCACAATATCAAGTCATGCCTTATTTCTACCACGCAAAATAACTAACAAAGAGGCTCGTGTATGCATTCTATCTACGTCAGTAGTCCAGTATATATAAATTTTCACTTAAACCTTTACATATTTCTACACATCGTTTTTCTTGGACTTCAGAAATTATTCCAGATATAAAATTGGAGACAAAATTAAAATACTCATGCGCTGGTAGCTTAGTGGCGTGCTCGTAATTTACTCTTTTAGATTTAGCCCGGATATTTCCAACAGAATAGCAAAATGTCAAAAAATAAGTGGTTTGTGCTACAGCTATTATTCTGCGTCGTTTCTGTACGTTCCCACGAGATGGTTCCAGTTTCTTTAGAAAACATACCGGTCAACGACAAGTTAATAAGTAAAGTTTTAAGTTTCGATTATGCCTCTAAGGACTGGTCTCATGTTGGAGTGGTTTGGTGGAGAAATTATCTAAAAAATATTCATAGTAAAAGACACACAAAACCGATTATATCAAACTTAGACGACCTTTTGAAACCTTTCGTTACTGAAAAATGTCTCGTTGCTCTAATAAACTATCACGACGTCAATATAGAAAAATCAACATTATTTCCACTTGTGCTACGTAACATAATTCCTGCTGTGTTTTCGGATTACCTACACAAAGAATATAAGCAACGAAAAGTTGTTATGATTCCTAAGGGAATGGGCAATTTAAACGACACAATTGAAGAGTACTGGAACGAATATCCATGTAAATGGTCGCCATACTTAACGGGATACCGACGATTTACACCAACTCGTAGCTTATGTACTGACCTAGAATTAGTACGGTTTTCATCTGCAACAAAACCGTGGAACTGTGCAGTACAATTAGAACTGTATCGACCCAACTATAATGAAAGAGAACTTAGATATTCGACCATGTTTAAAATGCCCGAGGACTATGCTAAAATTCCTAATGTGCTGTATGTTTTTGTAGAGTTATCTATAGATGACATGCTTTGGACAATCCAAAAAATAAAAAGGCGATTGTAAGATCCATTAGCTCCGCCACACGCACAAAACAGGAAAGTAGCAAACGATGTGTATTGCATAGCACATGTTCACCTTAAAAGAAACAAGAAACATTTCTTTGAGCAGAATGGAAGAGTAACATACATTTATGTTTTGCAACGTGATACGGGTTCCCGAAATTACGCAATTGCAATAAACATATGGAAAAAACATGCTTCAATCAAAAAAATTGCATACCTTGCGCTACCCATACTGGAACACACAATTTGGGCATTTGGTGACAGTGGATACCTGTACGGAACTATACTTTTAGCTCAAATATACAATTGCAAGCTGAAAAACGCAGGCTTAAACTTTTTCAGAGAAAAAAATTTCAAAAACAATATCGACACGGTTGTACGGTTGTATGCGTATATATTACAAAACATTATGGGAAATTTTAGCTACCAAATCAGAGAAAAGTACAAACAAATATGTGAAACTGGAAACTTTCTAAAAACATCGGATTCTTACATACAAGCTATTGCAGAGTGGCGCTTAACTGTGAATTATTTTGAAAATCAAGTTATTGATGAATACTCTATTTTGATGCGTTTTTCTCTAGCCAACTTAAAGTTTGTTGCTTGCGGAAATCCTAAAGTTGAGCGGTTTAGGTTTAGAGAGTTGAGCGCCGCTTATGGAAATTATGTTTGGCTTAATATTTTGTTTTGTGTGGTATTATTCTTTGTTTCCATTAATGTTTTAATTGGGTCAAAAACATTGTGCTCTCAGAAAACAAGTCTTTTAGCAGCTTATAAAGTTTTAGTAGAACAGGGGGATCCATTTACTTCAAGACTTGTAAAGCTTTCAAAGACTCGTGCAGCAATTGGAGCTTTTCTTTTAATGGGAGTAGTTTTAAGTAATGCGTACAAAAACGTAAATGTATATAACTTAGTTTTACCTCGTTCCAGAATTCCCTTTGATACCTTACAGCAATTGATCGAAAATAATTTCAAAATGTATACTCGAAGCGGAAAGATTCGTACAGTAGATGCTGATCCCGACGTGCTTAACCGGAGTAATATAAAAGAAATATACCATCCAAGCAAAAATTTCAGAATATTTTCCGAAGCATTAGAATTGACTTTGGCGACAAGGGACTACAAACCAATACTAGAACCGGATAGAACCTTAAAAGCCAACTTAAAAACTATTCAGAGCTCCAGTTATCTGCATAATAGTACAGCGGACATATTTTTACAAAGCGAGTTTGGCTCAGAATCGTTTTCAAACTTTTCGCCACTGGTTAAATATAAGTACCCTGGCACCAGGTCAGACTACAAATGCTACAGAGACAAGGAACTAGCTGTTTTAACACAGGAGGTGAGAAATTGTAATAACACAGCAGTATTTCTGCCAGCATACTTAAGTGCAAAAATTGCAAAAGATTTGCAGCGTGATGGATTTCAAGCTGATATTAGCTCAGAAACGTACACAAATTACGCAGTTAGAGTGGACCCATTTGGTGTGGTTCCTCCCTATGTGCTACAACGTATACGTGGAATTCAACATTCAGGAATTTTTGAATGGCTCAAGAAATTTTTGAGAATTCCAAAGTCTCCGTTAATTTCATTACCTGTAAAAGCTCCAACATTACAAGGAAACATAGTGGTTATATTTTTAGTTCTTGTTTGGGGATTGCTTTTAGCATCCACCTGTTTTCTTATTGAAATGAGAAATAGCATTGAAAAAGTGATGCGTAATGCATGGAAAGCGTCGAGCAAAATCTTTGCATTATTAAAAGCAAAATTCATTGCTTGTAAGACCTTTAAAAAGATTTAAATTATTTTATGCTAAGCACTTGCTGATCACAATTTTTAGTTATGGGTTTTATATATTCAGCGTACAAGCTATACCGGGCTTAGGGTATAGGATAGGTACTCAAAAAGATGCTTCGATTTCTATCTATAAAAATATTGTTGCATATTAAACTCGTTCTGTACACAAAAAGGATCTGTGGCTTAGCACAAACGATTCATTGCCAAAAGCATTTAAAAAGTATTGTCGTAATTACCGAAACAAAGTGACCTTTTTAAATAATATTCTCCGCCGTTCAGAGGGAATGACAATTTAATATTTATAATATCTTACCTAAAAAATATACAAATGTAATAAATAAGTAATTTTAATAGAACTACGAATAAAATGGTAAATGCGACTGTTTTTTTATACTTTTTATATTATTTTATGTTTAGGAATGTGATTTCTATATAATTTGGGCAAGCAGTAGACAGGTTTAAATTTTAAACTCCTATATACAAGTTCATATTTCAATGTTGGGAAAATTTGGCTTGATGTATTACAATAAATGATACAACTTCGACGCTTTATCTTAATTATTATCACAAATGTGATGACGTATAATATCAAACCAAGCTTAAAATTAATTTCACAGATAAACACGTAATATGGTATGTTATAACAATATTAGAGTAACCGTATTATTAACCACCACATTACAAATTTTGATTCCCAACATTGACGTTGCAATTCTATATGCATTATCAACTTTACCAAATTCACTTTCGATGAATATATCAAGTGTTTTGTTATGTAGAAAACTATTGTTAAAAATTTTTACAATTATTTCTTTAGACCGGCTCTGGGGTTTGTTCATGGGTTTATAATGCATTGTTATATGTCTAAAATCATACATCGCTGAGTAGATGGAAATTATCCTGCTTCCATGAAGAAATTCGACCATATGTGCTTTACGATTCAACTTTCTGTTTGAAAAGTTTGTAACATTATAAACCAATGAGCTTTGGGCATACACTTTGAATTTGTGGTACAACAAATCCTCTAAAGTATCGTAAGGAATTCTGGGGCGGGGTAGGATCAGATTGTACACGTTCACATTTTTATATGCATTGCTAATAACAACTCCCATCAGCAAAAACACTCCAATTACCACTCGAGTTTTAGAAACATTTCTAAGTTGAGTAGAAAACGGATCACCTTGTTCAATTAAAACTTTGTAAATTGAAATGAAGTTCGACTTACGAAAACATAATACTGCGGATCCTAATAGGATATTGAATGATATACAGGCAAACAGCGCGGAAATGAGGATAGCAAGCCATACAAAACCTTCATAAGCAGTGGTCAGTTCTTTAAATTGAAACTGACCAATTTGTGATTTTCCACAACTGACAAATTTAAGGTTTGCAAATGAAAAGTGCATTGAAATAGAAAATTCGTAGCGCTCTTGTTGCTCCAAGTATTGGACAGTATTGTGCCATAGAGCATTGTCTTTCCACTTTTGCAGCCTGTGTACGATTTTCTTCATGTCACAGTACAGCCGGTTTGCCTTGCCGGTTGGTTATCGCAACAAAGCATTTGAGAGCAATGTATGGAAATAGAAGATTGTCTAGGTTGGTTATAACCGGTGATGCACTCGCTGATATTGTTGTTCCGATAGCTACAAATGGAAGACTGAATATGATTTTGCAAATTACACTTAATAAACGCATTGTGTACCACAAAAGTAGTTTATTTAAAATAAGTCAAAACTGAACTATGAATATAGGCAAACCGTACTAGTTCCAGTTATTTCTCAAGCATATAAAGGTGAGTGTAGCGGTATTTAACGCGTTTAGCTGAGCTTGGAAAACGTGTTTTCGGACAAATTTGGAGTTCTGGCATTCATGAAAACACTATCACTGCTGGCTTTTAACAGTATTTCAAAACTTTGGCGCTTATGAATATTTTTAGCCTGGTAAATATGTATATGACAGACTGTTTCACAAAGTAGGGGTTTCTTTATACAAACTTGTGCTTCAGTTTGCTTGATTAGTAGATAGTATTACTTTTCTGTATTCAATATTTAGTAGACAACTCGTTGTTACTAAAATTTGCTGTAAAACAATTTTATACTTGAATTTGTTTGCAGGTGATTTGTTGTTAAACAAATACCATGTAATATTTAGCATGCAAATTTTCTCAAATAAAACATGAAATCTTTTGATATTTTTCAATGCAAGGCTTAGTTACTGAACTGAATACGCAAGTGGTGGTAAAGAGGGCCTAGAAGGAAAAACATTATTGATTTTTTTTAAATATTGGCAATCGTTAGAACAGAGTAGCTCAAAAACGTAAACACTTTAAACTAGAACTTTGACGTTCTTCCTACGCTTACAAGATAATTGGCTTTCGTGACGAAAAATGATTAGAATTCTTGTTGGTAATTAAATTTTTCACAACTCATTACTGAGGGTAGATTCGTCGCACGTGTAGCAAGACTTGTATATAGTGGGATATTAAACATTCTAGTACGAATAATATAATAAATTAATCTAATTTCAAATTTTCCCATTTGGTTTACTTCTTATATATTTATTATACATATTCAAGTACCTGATTCTGTGTATACCAAATGCGCGCATGAGCTATATCATCTAAGTCCATCAGTAATTTTATTACACTAAACAGTTAGAATAATTCATCGTTTTAAAAAAGCTACATGAGTTTTTAACCAAAACTGATTAAAATTATTTTAAATTACAATTAAAGGTGCCTTTTTGTATTAACAATACTTAAAACAGACATACACTAACCGTATCAATAATATTTTCTCACAGTAGTTTTTGAGTAAGCAGATGAAATTGCTATTCAATCCGGCCCAACATTGCTTCCAACAATTGGCACAGATATGTACCTTTTTAGCTAATTTGGCAATTATGCGCTTCTTTCAGTGCTATTGTACTAGTAATAAACAGGCTTTGGGGTGTTGTATACCCGTTTACTTATTCACTAAGAACACTATGTGTTGGTGTGTTAAATTTATATGGAGAGTTA
>JAIQCH010000246.1:0-12120 GCA_029691765.1 Entomobrya proxima
CCGGTGGTCAGTTAGCTCCCCGACCCACTTGCTCCCAGACACATTAGCTCCCCGTGCCATTTGCTCCCAGGTAAGTTTGCTCCCATAACCACTAGCTCCCGGACCACTTACCTCCCATGTCATGTTGCTCCCTGTTCAATTTGCTCCCAAACTATTTGCCCCCATAGGACTTTAGCTCCCAGGCAAGTTTGCTCCCAACAATTTACTAAACAGTGTATAGTCATTGAAATGCAAGCTACAATTAAGAAAATAAACAACTCTAAGAACATAAAAGAGATAACCTTACGTTTTGTAGCGTTAGTTATGCCTTCTCGTATAATTTCTTCCAGCCCTGCACATTATATTATCATTGGTTAGTTTGAGAGTTTTTATTATTGCATAATAATTTTATTACCATTTAGGTTTTTCTGTAGATCCAGGACCAGGAAAAAAATAATTTCAATTAAATTTAGAGGAAATGAATTAGATTGATCTACTTTTTTCTATCAATCAATCAATCAAATTCCGTCCTGGGTTTTACGTTGATTGGGCTTGTGTATTTTTGTTATCTTAAAGCTGATCATTTTTCACTTATTTAATTGAGTTATGTGTTAGTTCTTAACGGATTTTTTTTGGAAACTAAGATTTGCCATTCTTCTTTTCATTGTTCATTGCTCGTGTGCAGTGTTAATCTATAAAAAACAAAACACCGAAGTACACACAGACAAGGAATAGAAACACCGGAGAAGCCTAACGTTATGAAACCGGTTTTAAGTTCTTAGAATTGTTTATGTTTTTAATTGTGTAGTTTGTATCTCAATGACTATGCACTGTTTGGTAAATTGTTGGGAGCAAACTTGCCTGGGAGCTAAAGTCCTATGGGGGCAAATAGTTTGGGAGCAAATTGAACAGGGAGCAACATGACATGGGAGGTAAGTGGTCCGGGAGCTAGTGGTTATGGGAGAAAACTTAACTGGGAGCAAATGGCACGGGGAGCTAATGTGTCTGGGGGCAAGTGGGTCGGGAAGCTAACTGACCACCAGGAGCTTGTTGGTTCGGGAGCTAATAGCCGGTTACCCTATCAGAGTGGCTAACAACAGAAACTTGGAGCATTGTACGCTACGCTGATACAAGTTGTGTAAAGTGTAAAATTAAATGCATGTACCCGTTTCCAGAATCCAAGAGTCCTGGACCAGGAGAAGTCTTTTGACACTCTATTGGGAATTTAAGAACGGTGTGGAAGTACATAAATATACCATTTGTACGCTTTCTGAGCTAGTGAGAGCTTCTTCACCGTTTCATGTGGGAAAAGTTTTAGCACTAAATCAACAAACTTTATATTTCTGACAATATGAATGGGAGCAGAGTAAATCAATGATCGATAAAACAATATATAAGAAATAATTGAATTAATATGCTGCAAAAAATATTTTTCAGGCATGCTATGAATTAAAATTAGAATTTAGAATTAGCTTAATTTCAGGTCACCATTGCTACATTTAATTTGGCAAATTAGTGAGCCGTAAAAAATATCTTGGCGGATACTGATTACTCGCTCAATGCATTGCATATTGCATTGCAATGCAATGCAATGTCTGGAGTTCTAAAAATGATGTATGGATTATGGATTAACTACGCATTAATCATAAAAATGTCAAAATCTTTGATTCGTACAGAAAATATGCAGCATTCGTATTTGGCATTATGGTAGATACAATATTATATTCTAAGTTTATTAAAACAAAAATATAATGTATGAATGATGTGGAAATGCAACAATGATAATCATAAAAATACATATCACTTAAACATTCAAACGCAACTTACAAAATTTGTAAATGGAGACACTGCAACACTACGTTTGCAAAATCTAGCAACCAAAGTTTATTGAAATTATGCTATGGGTTCTCAATTTGAGCATAATTTGTTTGGACGACCAGGACCGGATGGACGGAGCAGAAATTAGTAAGTATCTTTTGAGATATTTCACTACGGATCATATGAGTGATATGACCTTGGAGCAATGTAGTTGTAATGTAATCAAACTCTATTATGTATAAGAGGCTGGAGCAGCCGACCACAGTTTTTGTGGGTTTTAACTACTATCCTATATATAAAGTATGTTCGTTCCAAGCCGCCAGAGTCAGGAACCAATGCAATTCAAATAGGAATTTCTAAGGTGTCTTTTGGTTCCATTTTTGAAGACGCTACAGAATTTCATACTAACATAACATAAGTTTTAGCGAGAGACCAGTTTTTGGTTTTTTGTTCCTGAATCGTGTCTGATATTTTAGTGAGATTTCTGCATTTACACAAAAAAGAAATGTTTGGAAAATATAAATTTAATACACGCGCGTCAATGTCGGCGACATTATGTCGCATTAGAATATTACATGTTTGCTATTCATAATAATATGAAATAAATAACGAATGTACCACAACTGGTTGGGCAATAAAATACGCCGTATTCTAATTCCAATGAAACTCTGGTGAACAGGTAAATTACTAATACATAGTCCAACCAACACTTTGCGCAAAAATCAACTAACATGCAAAAGGCCAGTAACTAGTATTAGTATAAACGGAACGCAACAAACATGCACAAGAAATGACATAGAGTCAGAGTCCACGAAACTTTTATCTAAAACGTCAAACGATATTTTGAAGTATAAATTTACAACCCAGTAAAATCTTTGAAAACTTATTAATTATGGAAAATATCGAGCATAGTGCAGTATCAAACTTTCGTGAATACTTGCGAATCAAATCGGTTCATCCAAATCCAGATTACAGTAAGTCTTGAGTGACTTGAGTCAAATCAAATTTCACATGAGCCGTTAAATTTTCACTGTTAAAATAAACATCATTTCAATACTTCAAAATATACATTAAAAAGTTAAATTGTTTAAATGTATTGTGAAACTTTCCAGGTGGCTGTATTGAATGGATAAAGAAACAAGCTAAGGAAATAGGATTAGAGTTTAATATTGTCCATTTTCCAGAACCATGTGAATTTGCCGTATGGCTAACATGGCAAGGGAAAACGCCGGCATTAACTTCCATTTTACTAAACTCACATATTGATGTGGTGCCAGTTGATGAAGTAAGAAAAAATTTTTATTGCCTGAACATCGATAAGTAGAAAAATATTTATCGCGTTTTAAATTATGATTATTAATCTTTATTTGTTGGTTAATTGGGAAGTTATATTTTACGCCAACATACCTGACTAATCGTATGTTTGGAATTACCTTTTAATGCCTTGCTTGACGGATCTTCACATTTAAAGACTTTAACTAAAGCGTTAAAACATCAAATTTTATGATTGATAACCATAAACTATGGAGTAAATAAATTAGCATGAAATATTTTTTGCATAATATGCTTGTCGTAAAATGATCTATCCTACGTTAAATGTGTAGGAAAAATGGACACATGACCCATTTGCTGCAGAGAAAGATGCCGATGGAAATATTTTTGCAAGAGGAGCACAGGATATGAAAAGTGTCGGAGTTCAATATCTGGAAGCAATTAGGAACTTGAAAGCCAAAGGCTTCGTTCCACTAAGAACGGTTCATATACTGTTTGTGCCAGGTATTTAGTTTTCGTCTTTAAAATGATAATTAACGACAAATAAAGTTATGCCACACTTTTGACTTTAGAAAAATCAAGGTGATTTAATATTTCACAGATGAGGAAGTCGGAGGTACAAAAGGAATGGCACCATTTGTCGAAAGCCCAGAATTTGCAAAACTAAATATTGGGTTTGTGCAAATATCTCCAATATTTTGCTTCAAAGTTCCATGCCGAATGCCTACAAGCTTTAATAACATTTATGCTTGCAATGGCTAATATAAATTGAGCTTTTCAGTCACGAGTCACGACATCTGAATTATTACAAAGTCGTTTCGAAAAAAAACAAGAAAAACGACTCTAAGCTGTTATTAAAGGATTTCAAATTTTCAAATATTAGCAACGTCAATATATTAATTTTTTATATGTCAAAAGCTTGTTAAATCATGTGACTAATGCTAATGGCCGCTTTTAAAACATTTGAAATCATAAAATTACTTTTGTACTATTGGAATTTAACAAATTCCTTTCGTCAGGTCCACATTTTGATGACTGACATTTAGTACATATAAAATTTTGAAATTAGCGTTCCTGTTTGGGAAATCGTAGTGAACCAAGAATAGATACAAAATACTTTGCAGTAAAAATAAATTTTACTAATTAATGATAATGCTTAGAAACCACGCTAAAGTTTGATTCCACGCATTGCGCTAGCATGTTTCTTAGTTTAACAGTAATAAAATGTTTAACAGGTTTGCTCTTGATGAAGGTTTAACCAGTCCGACTGAAGAGATTATTACAACTTACGCAGAGAGACTTATATGCCGTAAGAAAAAATCTGCATATATGGTTATTGCTCAAAACTGCACAAACTTGCTGAGCAAAATTAAGTTTTTATCTTCTATTTGTAATAATGAAGAAGTAAAATTCACCGCCAAAGGGACTACGGGTCACAGCTTAATCCTTCATGAAAACACTGCAGGAGAGAAAATCCAGACAGTCATAAACAAAATGTTAGAACTAAGAACTAAGGAAAAAACGCGTCTGGAGACATCCCCTGATCTAACTTTGGGGGATGTGACAACAGTCAACTTGACAATGTTATCTGTACGAAAGTATTTAATATGAGAATGCATGAGGTTATTCTATGCAATTAGCAATCAGTCATACATAAACACATCACATTAAATATTTGTAAACCTCTCCATTACCGATTTGTAGTATACACTATTGATTTGCGTAAGCTCAAGCCCAGAACTAAAATTAAATCAAATATAAACTAATCAATCTTCAACGGTTTATTGAGGTTGAGGCTCAACCTTAATATAATATGTAATGTTTCCTACATTACAAATGGTTAGAGGTAGAAGTTACAAAACTATGATGTGTTTATAGACTATAAAGGAACATCACGTTCAACGCTTTTGTAAATGCAATTATGATTCTTTCAGGGCGGAATGCAGATAAACATTGTACCAACCGAACTCACGGCATCTTTCGACATTCGCCTTACCCCTCGTTGGAACAAAGAAGAATTACTCGCATTTTTGGAACAGGTTTGCAAGGACGCCGGTCCGGACGTTATTTATGATTACGTGTTTCAGTCTTTGAACTACGATACTGTCACTCCTTTAGATGACAGCAATAAATGGTGGACTACGTTTAAATCCTCATGTGATAGCTTGTGAGTCCCATTCCTGCTCTTGATACGATAAATTTAGAGATATGCAAAAATAGCATTGATGCTGCTAAAATTAGAAGGTTTATATGAATGACATGTTTATAATTTTCATTTTACAGAGGAGTGAAACTTAAACCCATCATCATGCCTGGAGCCACCGATATTCGCTACGTGAGGCAAAAAGGGATTCCAGCAATTGGTTTTTCACCCATTAACAACACGCAGGTCACTTAAGGATTGCAATTATCATAATCACGTAAAAACACCCACAAAATACTAAAAGTTCTTACTAAAATATGAACTTTTGTTTGCAGGTTTTATTACATGCTAACGATGAGTTTCTAAATGAGCGTGTTTTCCTTCGAGGAATTGAAATATATGAAACCATAATATGGAATCTGGCAAACATTGCCGGTTACAACCTCTTTCAATTTCCACGAATATTTTAATACTATGATATTTTGTATGCACATTCAAATGTAAAAAATATGAGAAAATGCCAGAAGAATTAAAGATGATTTTGACATATAACTTTGTTCATCCTACATTGTGGTTTATGGACAATGACGCCCCCCCCCCCTTTGTACTACTTTGCTGGCCTATAACATGCCAAGTGATCACTAAGGATTAAACATTTACGGGTTGCCGCCACTACGTTATGCCTCTAGTTAATTCAAATTAACTAAAATACAAAAAAAAACATGCGAAAAGAAGTAGTTTTACTTCGGTTTCTGTAAGACACATAACTACAAGTGTGTTCTCCAAGAGAAAGAAAGAACCGGAAGAAATTCACCTAATGCAATACCAAAGGTCAAACTGTCCCACTCCAAAAGCTCACTTCTGGAGAAGGTAGGTTTTTTACATTTTACAGCGAAATAGTTTGTTTGTTTACACATGTTTTGATTCCAATTGTTTTAGCTTCATTCATTAAAGAAATATTTAAGTAAAATTCTATATATTTCAATCTGTCAAGCTGTCAATGTAATTAGGATATGTATATATGATGGATTCTAAATTATGTTTGCACAAAGACAAAACCAACGCGAGATTCATCGCTACTTCGCTAAGTTTGCTTGTCAGGTTCAATATATATTATATAGCTTTTGCATAGGGACAGTTTGGTTATAAAGTGTATCACTCAACTTTACTGAAACCTATTCCACACATTCCACAGGCAACTCACATGTTGTTCATGGTATTTTTGTTCCACGATACTTGCATATGATCAAATATAACCACTGCGTGATTACATTAAATCGGCATTTACAGACGCGTGATTTACAGTGACGTGGCTGTTACATAAAACCAAAAGATGTACAACATTTAAATTATGTTGTCTGTATAATGCTACACTTATATATTATCGGATTATCTTTCATCTAACCGATACAAAATTGATTCTGCATTGTCACTATTACCATACAGTTTTCATTAGACATTTGACACTTGGCAGCAGAAGAATAAAAATTACAATGACTGAACACGTTGCAGTGACAAATTTTCGGGAGTACTTGAGGATCAAAACGGTACACCCGAATCCCGACTATGGTAAGAACACCGTTCTTTAGTTTTCTCTAAAAGACATAACATTTCAAAGAATGTCAATAAAGCAGTTATGCTTATCTTTTATCAACTATAGAAACAGCTATTGAATGGCTACGCAAACAGGCCAATGACCTTGGTCTAGAATTCAATGTCATCCGTTTTCCTCCACCGGCAGAATTCGCAGTGTACTTGACATGGCGTGGCACAGAAGGAGACAAGTTGAAATCAATTCTACTAAATTCTCACATTGACGTGGTTCCGGTGGAACCGGTATGTTCTTTACAGAGGAAATGCACAATTGAATTATGTTCATGAGAGAAAAAAGTGCGTCTAGTATTCATATTCACACATTGTTTGTGAGAATATGATGCGTTTGCAATGTTCACCTGTCCTTTCTATACGGATAGGTGTTACGAATGTATGACACATTACTGTACATGTTGCAAAAACAATTCATGCCAACCTATATGGATTCGATTCGTTACTATTATCGCTTTCCATAAACGTTCCACGAGAATTGAGAATGCTTTTACGCATTAAAGATGCAGAAAAAGATGGAATATTATATGTTTTATATCTCTTGAGTGCTTCTGATTATACGCTGATGACTTTTTTGCATTGCAATCCAAATCCAGCTCCTTTGTACAATGCTGAATGTACCAGTTCTTTCATTATCGCCACTAATCGAATTATGTTTTCATTATAACAGAGTAAATGGACTTACGATCCATTCGGGGCTGAAAAAGCACCAAATGGAAATATCTATGCCCGTGGCTCGCAGGTATAGAAAAAACTTACACAAAATACACGATTCCATAAATTTAGACATATGCAGTTATTTCAAAGTTTAACTTTTGTATTATTGCAGGATATGAAATGCGTTGGTGTACAGTATCTTGAAGCTATAAGAAAATTGAAGGCGAAAGGGTTCATCCCATTACGAAACGTCCACGTTTCCTTTGTTCCAGGTACTATTTACTTTTAAATCCTATCAAATCATGCATATATTCGAGCCCAAGACCTTGGAGACTTTTAAAATGTCTAGTTTAATGAATGTAAATATTTAATGAACATTAAAATCATACGATAATTACAACTACATATACTGAGTATAAAAGTTAGTACATGAATCATAATGTATTAACATGTGTACTAAACTTATTTTCATTTATTTAGACGAGGAGGTTGGAGGATACAAGGGAATGGGAGTCTTTGCAAAGACACCAGAGTTTACAGGTAAGCATCTACCCAATAATGTTTGTAGTTTTTCCTTGAATTTATTACTCTTCGTGATATTTTCCAAAGCGGAAAGACCATCAACATTGATGCCTTAGAAAAGGGAGGCTTTTCAAACACTTGTAACGTACAGTTTATAGCTTATTAATTAGCAACAGAAAAATATGCATTTGATATTTTTACGGGTTTGACATATCACACCAATAATAAGCTTTCGGATGTAGAGGAATATTCTTTCAAAAAATTTTTATATTCTTCTGAAATTTTTGAAATATCAATGACACATTTTGATGATGTAAATATGACAACATAACACATAAAAACATTCAAAAATGGCACATGTATCTGCAATCTACATACTGTATAGGTCTCTAGAATGTAGGTTGGTTAGCCAAGAGAGAAAAGGAATGATAAATGCTAGATCGTTTCCATTGAATTACCTAAATTAATTTAGTTCAAAACATTGTATTTTCCTGTAGCGTTACGAGTAGCATTTGCTTTGGACGAAGGAATCGCTAGTCCAGACGACAGTTTTCACTTGTTTTATGGGGAGCGGGCAATATGGCGTAAGTATAGCCAATCTAACCTGACAGTTTGTCTCTGACCCTGCAACTCAATAATCTATTTTAAAAACTTAAAGCGTGAATGAACGAAAATGCTCCTGATTATTGATAAGATATTGTGATGTGATCCTTACAAATAGAATTCAAAGTAACTGCTAAAGGGAAAACAGGCCATGCGTCTATCCTTCATGAAGATACAGCAGCAGAGAAGTTACATAAAGTCATCAACAGGCTTCTGAGTCTCCGGGAATCGGAGAAAGCTAGGCTACAAGCCAATACAGTCCAGGATTTGGGAGATGTTACGTCTGTTAACATGACAATGCTAGGGGTACTGAATTAATACTTATCCATTGTCATCGTGTCATTGTAATTCGTTTAGAAAGATATTATTATACTTAAAAGAACGTTGCCTAATGAATTTTATTTGTTTGAATTGAGTACGAAATTGCAAAATAGTCTCTATATACATAGTCGAAATCGAAACATACTTTCCGTTTTTCGCAAGTCAAGATTACAAGGCGGTTGAAATAAGAGATTGTTGTATTGTATTTTTTGATATACCAATTCAAATTTACCAATGAAATTGGAAAAAGGAACTTTTCAAATTGTGTTAAAAAATACTTTTCCAATGTAACTTGTAAAAAACACTAGCCGTGAGAAATGTGCTTATATGCGAGTGAATGTTCTAAGAGCGTTGGCTTCACCCATATTCTAAGAATATATTTTCAATTTCTCTTTAATATGAACTCACGCAGTGCAGTCAAGGCCCACGTGTCTATTTAGACACCCAACGTGTCTATTTAGACACCCAACGTGTCTATATAGACACGCTGAGTGCCTATTTAGACACGTAGAAACGTGTCTATATAGACACGCTGGGTGTCTATTTAGACACGTAGGAAAAATTATTTTATTTTATTTTATTCACGTGTCTATATAGACACGTAGCGTGTCTAAATAGACACCCAGCGTGTCTATATAGACACGTTCCAGAACATTCTAATAATAAATTCACGTGTCTATTTAGACACGCTACGTGTCTATATAGACACGTTTAAAAGTTAAAATTAATTATTTCGTCATGTTTACATTTAAAAATTTATTTTAATTTCCCCTTAGATATACAAAAATATTCTTGATAACATGAGATACCGATTGAGAAAAAATATAACAACTCAAGGTTCGTAAAGAATTTTAAAATTTTTAGTCTTCAAATTTCGATATTTCAAAAAGCTTCCGGCAGATTTTGCTCAAAAATTGACAGAAAATCAACTTTTTGTTGTAGACTAAGGAATTGCGTTCGAAAAGCCTGGCGTTTGAAAGATTCACTCACAAATAAATAAATGGAGAGTCAGCCAGTGTTAGAAATGGCGTTATTAGAAATTTTACCCATTTAAACTTCAAACGCCAGACTTTACGAACGCAATTCCTTAATCTACAACAAAAAGTTGATTTTCTATCAATTTTTGAGCAAAATCTGCCGGAAGCTTTTAGAAATATCGAAATTTGAAGACTAAAAATTTTAAAATTCTTTACGAACCTTGAGTTGTTATATTTTTTCTCAATCGGTATCTCATGTTATCAAGAATATTTTTGTATATCTAAGGGGAAATTAAAAGAAATTTTTAAATGTAAACATGACGAAATAATTAATTTTAACTTTTAAGCGTGTCTATATAGACACGTAGCGTGTCTAAATAGACACGTGAATTTATTATTAGAATGTTCTGGAACGTGTCTATATAGACACGCTGGGTGTCTATTTAGACACGTGAATAAAATAAAATAAAATAATTTTTCCTACGTGTCTAAATAGACACCCAGCGTGTCTATATAGACACGTTTCTACGTGTCTAAATAGGCACTCAGCGTGTCTATATAGACACGTTGGGTGTCTAAATAGACACGTGGGCCTTGACTGCAGTGACAAGTAAGCATTGTAGAAACACTTACAGACTCCTAAATTTTAATGAATCAAACCCTTGACTTTGCCTACACCCGAATGCCAAAACCCCTATGTAATCCAATACAATGTTTGGAAATATAAATTAACCATTCAATCATTCAATTTTAGGGAGGGCTACAAGCAAATGTTGTTCCGCCCGAGCTTTCTGCCGTTTTTGACATTCGCATCACACCACATTGGAGCTTATCTTACATGAAAAAGCTACTTGACGATACATGCGCCGCAGCTGGACCGGATGTAAGCTACGAATACATCCAACATAGCAATATCATTGCTCAAACGCCCGTGGATGACAGTAATGTTTGGTGGACCGTATTTAAGGAGGTCACAGATGGACTGTAAGCAAACCTAAAATCGTAGTTAATAGCGGCAGCCTTACTAAAAGAACGTTTCGTAAAATCATGAATATCGGTTATAAAATAATTTGCTTGCAAATGCTTTGTTTACTTGTCTGTGATATTCATTTTGAAAACTGGGATTTGTGGCTTTGAATGCAATAATGCAAAACTGCTTGACCTTCTCCTATAGGTGCTTACAAATTAACTGCAAAATATTTCCAGCTGGTACAGACATGATATTTATTCGAGAGGTCAGTAAGTAGAGATGCTTATGATATAATTTAAATTATCAAATGTAATAGGAACCTGAAAATTAATAAGAAAATATTTCCGGCCGCAACGGATATTCGTTATGTCCGTCAGTTGGGAATTCCGGCATTTGGATTTTCCCCCATGAACAATACGCCTGTGTTATTACATGACCATGATGAATACTTAAACGAAGCGGTAAGTTATTTAGAATATAATATGAGTAAAAGTAGCATAATATTATGTATTAAGCCAAAATTGTATGCGTCCAAATGTGCAAGAGATTGAAACATATTTTTATATATTTTTCAACAGGTGTTCCTTCGAGGAGTGGCCATATACGAGACATTACTAGAAAAGATTATCAATCAACCAAAAGACTAATAATCTGTGTTAACAACTCTTAAATATGGCTGAATAAAGGTTGAAACACAAACTCCAGAGATAATTCGCAACATTTTCTCTATTTTTCTGTTTTTGGACAATGTCAATAAATTATAATATATACCAAATTCTTCCGAGAAAAGTTTTTAAATGTTTTGTTCTAAAAAATAATCCCTATTGCAATGCATGTCCAAAGTACGAGATGCTTTAAAATAGGAGTCCCTATCTACTTATTGATAATTTATTAATGTATAATTTAGAAACTAAAAGCTAAACTAAGAAAACTCATATTCGTTGGTTTCTATAGTTTGTAAGAGTCTGCTGTATACCTAAGTACATTACAAAAATAAAAACAAGAAAAGCCGTTGTTGTAAAATGTATAAAATCCGTTTTTTAGATTATATTCTATGGGGTTAAGACGAGCAAAATCAAATATCGCTAAGTGCGGATTTATTTAAATTACAGTTAATACTTTACAAAAAATTAGTATACTTGGATATAACAGAAACAGGTGTAAAGTAAAAATGAAGAAATTGAGAATTTGTACGTTTTAAGGAATAAATAGGACATTCGGCATAAATTATTCAATGAGCAATGTAATTAAAT
>JAIQCH010000247.1:0-12070 GCA_029691765.1 Entomobrya proxima
GATAATGTTTAAAAAAGAGATAATATGGCTTAACAAGTCTAACCAAAACTTCAACCACTTTATATATTCATTTTATCAATCAATCAATATTCTTTATATATATAGATAAATGAATTGGATAGTTTTTACGCAATATTTTTCAGCGCTTACTTTACAATTACAATGACCCAAACATTTCAAGATAAATTGTGTGTGTTATTTAAATGTCTAGTGAAACTATTGTTTAGAGAGTACTTTTATTTTTAGAAATATAAAAAAATCAGCATAACCTTCAATTCAGTTTTACACAAACCAATGAAATCAGTATTAATGTATGTCTGGTTCGCCTCTTTAATCATGACATGTATTCAATCATCTAAGCAACATTGAAGCCAAAGACCTATATTCAGCCCCTTAATAATCTTAGTAATTATTAAGTAGCGAAAGCTACTTATTAAGATCCTGTTTGACGTCCGTCCGACTGTCCGTTCGATATCTCCGAAATGGTTGATCCAGTTTCAACGAAATTTGACACACAGTTATCTTACGTTAAGAGGCAGCCAAATCCAAATTTCCGTGTCAATAGGTCAAAGGGGACAAAAGTTATGAGGTCATAGGTCACAGTAGCAATGTAAATTACTATAGTCAGTAAAGATGGATATTGCCTTTTCATTTTTTAATATTGTGTCTTGTCTGGCACAAAAAATTGGTTGGGGTTTTTGTTTTGGTAGGTCAGTGAAAGTAGTTTCACCCTTTCGTTTTTTAATCTTGGGCCTGCCACCAACAGTTTCGAATTTTAGTCAGTAGGTCAAAGGGGTCAAAAGTTATGAGGTTGAGGTCATAGGTCACAGTGGCAATGTAAATTGCTTTAGTCAGTATAGATGGATATTGCCTTTTCATTTTTTAATATTGTGTCTGGCACAGAAATTTTGGTTGGAGTTTTTGTTCGTTGGTCAGTAAAAACGTTTCTATCATTAGTCTTATAATTTTGTGTCTGGTCTTTATAAGATGGATACTACCTTTCATTTTTTTAGTTTTGTGTTTGGCACAGTAAATTTCCATATTATAATCAGCGATATCTATTTTAAAAGTACACTTGCTTTCGCTACTTTGCTACATGGAGGCATGTTGCCTTCTTTATTGGTGATGTTTTCCTGATCGAGTTTCCAAACCATTTTTTACTGTTTCAACTAGGCACATAACCTCCTATATGGTAGATGGATACAAATTACATGAGTTTCCAGAGAAGAGGATATGTTCATATCAGTAAAAACTAATTCGTTGAAAGAAACTTGTCCATCAACGTACATACTTGTAAGATAAATGAGGATGTCAAGTCTTCTTTTACATCCGTCAGTCTGTGATCGATTCTGATTTTGGCCTGAGGCTGAAGTTAATTGAATATACGAAGATCGATGCTCAGTTGTAAATGCAATATGACTCTTTCAACTAGATTGCTACTACTAAAATGACAACATACAGCAAAGATCATTATTACTTTAAACAATTTTATTACAATTTTAACAAGACTATTGACAAGAACAAAGTTACGACAGACCGACAGAGTTTCTGGACGAAAAGCACTGACGTTCAGATTTCACTTCCTTATTCCTGAGAATTCTCTTCATTTTGACCACAACCACTTACAGAGATTTAACATTCATAACAATTAGAAACCTTAGCAACTACAAATTAAAGCTACTTAAACGAAACGTAACGATACCAAAGTTTGGAAACCAAACAAAAATACACTTACTACATACTAAAGCAGCTATCTATGTACATATTTTTATCTATATGTTAAACACACACTAAAAGATTGATAGAAAATGGCCCTAGGTAGTTAGCTCAGCTCCAATTTTTTAGCTACACCTACATTTACATACAATGATGGTTTTGGTTCCGGTTCCACCACCTTTACCTCCAAAAGTTTACTTTGTAAAATTTACTTTAAAAGTACACTACTAGGCTATATAAATTAAATACCGAATAATGCATTCACATATTTGGTTAGTATTTCACAACTGTACTTCACTGTTTTGCCAGGTCAATCAGTTTATGTTTTGATATTCATTCTTGATTTGGAATGTGATTTAAATGTGGCTATAGTTTAAAAATGTAATAACCATATTATGCAAGACTATCTCATTCTCAAAATTGTATAACGTTACCGTTACACCGGCTAAACCTATCATAGTTTCTGTTGAAAACATAAATAGGCAAGTACCTATTTGAATGACTTGAAAACTTACATTACTAGTTATTATATCCAAGATAACTGTCGACAAATTCAATCTATTTACTTGCAGCTATTTTTGGTAACATAGTTGAAATTCTTGCTGGTTGAAAATGAAACGGAACTATAAAAGTAGAAAAAATAAATTCTGCATCAAGAAATTAACAGCGTCATTTGAAGATCCAAATTATCATATTCATATTCCTGTAAGCCAAAATCATTAGTGGAACTAAAATGGGAAATGATGAGTATTACATCAAGTTATTACCGAACACCAAAGATTTCAGTGAATGTTACCTTTAAATAATCTATAATATATAAAAAATATTCACAAAATATTACATGTGAAATGTACTTAATTAACATGTATATTGTACATTACTGATTACAGAATCAGTAAACTCGTTTCATCCGTTATAATAAAGGCTGTATTAAGTAAAACACATAGATAGGTCATCACCAATTTAATTTGATATAACATAAGAATACTATCCTTAAGCACTACCGTGCTAGCATCTACCTGATTACACAGGAGTCTTACGTTGCGTTACTTACTTAGAACTACACTAAAAAGTCAACAATGTCAATGCTTAATTTGATTTACACATCTTTTAAGTTTCCGTGTAAGAATGTTGAACTTATCGAACTGTGCTATGGTCAAAAAGTTCGTTTTGACTGTGCATCAACTAAGCAGGAGTGGAATACACAAGCTGTCCTTTCTGTAATTCTGCAGTTAAAATATTGGAAGAATTTATTAACTCCTTGAGCGTTTCCTGTTTTCGATCACGTTCTTTGCGAAGTGCCTGCACCAGTGCTCTACGCTCGGCAATCTCCTGCTTTGATCTTTCGCGGTAGTCTTTGCTGTATCGTGCTTTGCTCAATTTGCGCTTTTCCGCCTTCGAGATGTTTGCAAATTCGGGTTCCTGTTCATGCATAAACTGGTGACCTGGTGGCCTTCGTGATGCGTACCTTTTCTTCTGTGTTTTGAGCGTCGGGGTTTTAGCAAGATGGGATTGGACAATAAGTCCAGGCTCCTCCGACTTCGAAACACCTAATGCATATTAATTACCTTAAAGTTTGTATGCACATATAAGGTTATAAATTTTATCGTGTAAATAAGTCACGTTACCTTCAATTTGAACTTGACTTTCTGGGGTGGAAAGGGCTGAGTGGGGTACTGGAATAACGGGAAAAGCATCATCTGTCACCCCAGTGTGATTGAAATCAAAATCTCCAACTCCATTACATGCGATTAATGGGTCGTTCCACAAATTCATTCCGGAGCCGGGTGGTCCAACCTTTAAATGAAGCCAAAATGTTTCGATTATTTGTCAATAAGTATGAACGAATTAGCTAGTGTATAATATGCTCGTGAGCTTTTGCCCTTGAAATTCTAATTTCAAGAACAAATTCCATGATTTCGAAGCCCCTAGTTGATGCTACTTGGTATGTGAAAACAGAACTTGAAAATTCTATTTCATGTTTTAGCAATCATACAAAAAGCAAAACGATTAAAACGAGTAAAGGCAAAAGCGAGGACTGCTTTGCCCACAACAAGTGCAGATGTTAACATTTTTGAAGGCAACTTGGGAAAATGTTTCCATCAGCTACTAATAACGTAGTAATGGCAATGTTTTGAGCTGTCTTTCCAAGCCCTGACAGTCCGAACTACAAAAAGTCCATTCTACGTATCTGCTTAAACGTAGACAAGTCAAGTCAACAAGCTGGGAAAATTTGCCTAGTTTACGTTTTGTTGCGTCTATTAGCGGCTTCAACAATGGCGGCTTCAAATAATACTGTAACTGCAGTAACGACAATTGTGTGTTCACTTACTCAGGAGCAACCTCTCAATAGCGTCTTCTCTCCCGACTATATATCGGGAAAATTTGCGACTACCTATTTCAGCGCGCCCACTTTACGCGCGTATATAAGTCAATATTTTCTAGCAAATTCAAAAAATCGCAAATCGGAACATTTTGTTGATTTTGGGTTCAAATGGACAATGCTTCCCTTCTTCTAAACATTACCCTAAGGAGATAACAAATCATGCTAAAAATCAATAGGATTATTTCTCATGAGTCATGACCCAATGAATCACTGTACCAAATATGGTGAGATTCTGACAAGTTTTATGGTCTGCGTGGTTACATCCCACTATTGTCCCAGGGGGATGACAAATCAGGCTCAAAATCAATAGGGTTCTTACTGATGACCCAATGAATCACTGTAGCAAGTTTGGTGTGATTCTAATAAACCGTCTGGCCTGTATCGTGCTGAAAGGCAAATATGACAATCTCAATACTAGCTTCAGCTACGTAAGAACGTTCAGAGGCGTCGTTACCTTATCCAAATCATTTAACTCAAATGCACATCAAACGTATGTAAACACCCTACTCATGGGTTACACTAGACTTCAAAGTGCCCGGAAGAGGAAGTAGTTTTGCAGAGCAGAAAAATACGCCTAGCAGCAGGGCCATTCCGCCAGCATACAAATTCCTTGACAAACTTTAATTCAAACTTAATTAATTAATTAAACTCTCATGCACTTCAGGTCAAAGTCGTACTCCAGAAGCTTGGTTACAAAACGGAACATGTCTGATTTGTCTGTCCAGGCTAGCTGACTTAGCCAAAAATGGTCAGTTTAATAGATCCAAAAGTACTCATCTCATTTAAAGTTTTGCTGGCTTGGATGATGTAACCTATGACACCTTTGTGCCAAAAGAGAATTCCAGAAATTTATTACTGGACTATTGATATGGCGTGAACAATACTTGACATTCGAATAACGGTCAGACGATTTCAAATTTTGGCAAACTGACACCGGATTAGTTAATTTGGTCAAAAACTGACCTAAAATCATAAATTATTGGTTGGACAAGAGAGAAGTGGGCACTGTTGCTTGACAACGTGTCAACATGGTCATTTGCATACCCAATCAGATCAACGTGAGTAACCTGATAGAGGGACGCCAGTATGAATTCCGTGTGATAGCAGAACTGAGTCCACCATCACCATCCTCGAGCAGTATAAAGTTCACGGATCCCAACGCTGCTGCACCACCACAGATTGTGAGTCCGTTGCCCAACGCCATGGCAACAGAAGGAAAGAATGCCCAGTTCAGCTGTACAATTTTCGGACAGCCCAAGCTGACGGTTACTTGGTACAAGGGGGCAAGGGAGACTTCTGGAGGAGACCACAATCACGACGGAGAGTATTACATGCTTACAGTGTATGACGTCTGGCGAGGATACGTCGTGCAGTGAACAAAGCGGAAGCCAAGTCCACTCGTGCCGAGCTGACATTCATGACCGCACCCATAGAATAAGTAACTAGGTAGATTAGAAGAACAAAGCTAACGTTATTCAGCCAAAATTGTGAAACTCGTAAAATAACGAACAAGTTGTTGGACTGTACCGCTGTTTCTATCGGGAACGTATCTTTCTGCTTGAAAATGAAGCAATGGCAATAAACCATGTTATATCGCTGGAAAGCACAAGATGACACGCTGCATTCCAACAAATAACACACAATTTCAGTTATAATCTCTAACGATACAGAAGTATTTTGTTAACAAAGTTTCAAATTATACCTAAGCTTCTTGCTCTCCTCTCTGACCGCACCCAGATTCCGTGACACGGCCTTCTTTGAGGAAAACCCAAGATCACCTTGAGCAATGAGGGAGAGCGGAAGCCATTACCACGTGCAAACTACAGAGTGACACGTTGCGCTCAGTGCTCTGCTCACCATCTGAGACGCCAGCCATATTGACAACGGGCCATATTCCATTATCGCGGAGAATGAGTTGGGTATAGACTCTGCGATTTTCAAGATCAGCGACAGACCAGTCCCACCACAGCACGTCATTTGCAAGAGCGTCTGCACTGACAGTTTGGTAGTTTCCTGGCAACCGCCAAGGTTGCCAGGTTCTAGCATCACCCAATGACCTCATGGATTCGTGTAGGCTTCACAAAACTGACAAGTATCCAGGTGACAGGACTCAGCCCTGGGCATCAATCAGTACCAGTTTCGGGTGTAGGCAGAGAACGTGTGCGGAGTGCGGATAGTGAAGTGACCAGTCTACTGACAACCAAGGACCCGGGCAAGAAGTTGACAAGAAGAAGTAGAATGGGGTGGACACTTCCGGAAATAGGATTCGCGGAAGGAATGACGAGAAAGTCAAAGACTATGACCAATATGTGTTCTCTATCTATTCCAAGTATGTTCCTTCGTCGGTTGAGATCAAGACGACCAGCGTCTACGTCCACTATGACATTCTCGACGAGATCGGCACTGGCGCCTTTGGCATGGTTCACCGTTGCCGTGAGAAAAAGACGTAAGCCCGACCGAAGGTTGACCACTTTTTCTATCTCTTCATTACACCCCGGTATTAAATTAAACTCTGTGTTTATGATTTGCAGTGTTCAAGTTTATTCCATTCTCAATATCTAGAGAAGGAGTTCATAAGACGGGAAATCGATATCATGAATCAACTTCATCGTCCCAAGCCAATCAATCTACACGACGCCTTTGAAGATAAGATGACAATGAAATGGTCCTCATTTACGAATTGTAAGGAAGCTAGTCTTGAGTCTATCTATGTTCTAGCAAGTCTTTCTCCCTTTAACTGAACGGACGTCTGAATTTTTGTTTCATATTTTTTGTTTGTGCAGCTTGCCCGGACAACAATGCAGTACAATTAATGGTTTTAAATAAACTTTTGTAAACTTATGAAGTAGACAAGAATGACAATTTAATTTGACTACAATAATAGTCTAAGTTAGGCTGTTAGGTTCGAACTCTAAAACTACGATGTGGAGTCGGTGGGAGTCTATTTCTCGGTCACAGTCACAGTCAAATGTCAGTCGTATCGCAGGAGGCCTAGCGTTTCACAGAGAGGCGCTATCGACCCCCGCCAAGGAGTAGCCAGCGGCTCCTTAAAGTATGGGCATCGCTGCCGATGTCGAGGGAAGGGCTTAGTAAAGCTTTAAGAAAGCGCGTAGTTAAGTATCGCAAAAATGCCTTAATCAGGGCCTTAAATTACAATTTTTTACAAACCGACGTTAAAATTGTAATCCTGGCCAAAAACTGATCTAAAATCATGTGTCGCACATCATACAGGCTGTGAAACTGCTGTATCTGGCAGTTAAGGTCCTGAATCAGGTCCTCAAAGTACGAATTTAGCAAACCGGTTGTAAATTTGTAATTCTTGTAAAAAACTGACCTACAATTATGTGTCGCATGCTATTGGCCCTATTATAAAAAGTTTTGAAATCGCTGTGACCTCTGACCTAGAGTACCGACCGTATACCGTACGGCCACAATAGAAAACTATCAAGTATCTGAGCGATACTTAATAAAGTCTACAGACACACGGACAACGATATCTTAAAAAGCCCTCCTGCAGAAGCAGTGAGCTAATCTAATAACTTACGGGGGTTGTAATAATGTCTGGTGGAACGCTTCCACTTGGAGTAAGTACCGCTTGCTCGGAAAATTGCATCCAGTGCTCATCAGTCACGTCAAGTTCGAATTCCAAGTGGATATCGTCCTCCTGCAATTAAATAGAAACATTGCACACTTTTAAATACGACATCAGGCTAAATTAATATTTTACCTAAGCAATAGCCATTATTGGCCTGTGTCAACTCGTGGCTTAATATATTTTCTAATGATCTCTATTAAGGCTTAATAATTAAGCCTTGATCTCCTAATGAACTAAATAACCATTGATCAGTCTTATTAAATTGATTATAGATTTAAAGTTTGATGAATTATATTTTACAAAAATAAAAAAATTGTATTGTATTGTATTGATAAGAAATAATGCCTATGTAAATTATATGACACTTTTCTACTTTTTATAATTATGTAGTTAGTAAATCCTTTATTATGTAGCCAGTGTCACCATTTGGAAATCAGTATTGTTACTGATATGGCTAGACAAATAAAAAAGTACAATTTCAATTAAAACTGACTTCAGAATGATTCCCACTTCCACTCATAAGGGAGTCCGCCCCCGGAATTTCGCCGAAAAAATAATTTGCATACGCAGGATAAAATTTACATAAGCTAGATAAAATGCAAATAAGATAAGGAAGGGATAGTTCATACACAACGTTCCGAAAACTTTACCAAAAAAGGATAGCCGATCGGCTCACGCCTGCAGGCTATTCTGAGCTAAGGCGTAGGTGTAGCAAGCTGTAGCATGAGCTGAAGCTTAGCGATAAGATGTATGCATAATTGTGTATTTTTTCCTTTTTTACGATCGTGAATTTTGAATGGCCCTTCCTTATCAAATATGCAAATTAGGTTTGGTCTTATCTCTAACCCGCGCGGGATCCCATTTACTTCTGTACTAGATTTCGGCGGATTTCTAGCATCGGCGGGCTAATGTAAAGTAAATGGGGCTGCGTGCTAATTTGTGCTATTCCGGGGGCGGACTCCCTTATGTCGGTAAGGCGTCCTATCCTTGACTGCAGGTCAACTCTAGCTTTGTACTAAAACACTTAAATTTTCATATATTAAAAGTTTGTGATTGACTTTTGGTCACATAACTCAATACACCGTCACTACCGATCAGATCAGAACATATTGACATGTTTTACTGCAAGTATAGAGGCCACAAAACTCTTAAACCAAATGTTAAGATTAAAAATCAATTTTGTTCTTTAATTACTCATGATTGAGACTTCGTGTAGCTAGAGCATAATATAGATAATATAGAACTAGCTACAGAATCGCGGTCATTTCATCGCCTTCGACAGTACTTTTTAGCTTATCAGCTTATGCAATATAAGGCATTCAATTTAAATAAATTAACTAATCGGAAAATCATTGGTAACCAAATCTGCTTGTCAATCCTATGTTGCAAAGAACTCCACATTCAAACTCACTTGGCGCTCGTAATCGACGGTTCAGATCATTTGGTTACCGATGAAAATACATTGCCAATTCCAGCTTTGCTGCATTTAACGCTACGTTTCATATTGTATGCGCTAATCAGTCGCCTAGTACAATTAGCCAAAACGCCGTAGCATGCCCACGTCCCCCCACGTAACAACGTTGATTTACACAGTATTGCGTTTCAAATTTTGGTTTTACGGGAATAATATTCAATTTTTTCAATAAGTACGCTCTGCGGGATATGGAGCAGAGTTTAGAGATTCCGTCACTACCATTCTTTCCACTTTAAGCTCTGTGGAATGCCATGTTTTGTATAAGCCCATGCGACATATTTTGTCATTTAAAAAGCATTGTGTCGATGGACTTTATAAACGAGAACATGCCAGCTTATCCATAACAGATATTTCAACGATTGAACTTGAAATAGGTACAAAAAGGATAGGAGATTACGCGACAGTGCGTACTTTTTCAAAAAAGTTTCAAATCTTGGAAAAAAAAATTATTTTTCAAAAATCGGTTAGGTCTGGTTGGACTTTTTACGTGTACATATTTTGGTTGCTAACGCCTGGGGATCACAAAATAAAATTGTCGTTTGCGAGTTGCTCTATGATAAATGGTCGGTATTTTTGGCCGAATTATAGAACCTTGGAATTTATGCTTCCCCATGCATCGCTTTGTTTAGAAAAGAACGTTCTGTCTAATATAATGATACCAATATTGTTTCTGTAGCTTTCATCATTTGTAAAGTATTATCGATTCTGCAATTAAAACGAAACAACCATTGCATTTTCATAACTTTCTTTAAACCATTTTTCTTAAAAACTGTAAACTCAAAGTTCATGATTTTGGTACCGTTTACCGTTAGAAAGAGCAAGCGTTTTTCTACAAACCGATATATGACAAATGCCTGAGTACAACTATATCATATTCTGCAATATAAACGTCGCATTTTTTCCATTGTAAATAGTCATATAAGTGAATAATGGTGACTATTACTACTGCTTTCTACTACTCCTCGTCTTGCCTCCCCTTAAAATTGCGCTGCACGTTAAATAAATAAATGAAGACAGCAACCTGTTAAATTGTAGCAGGAAGCACCGAAAGGAAAAGTTAAAAATAGAACTTAAGGGATTTTTAAGATCTCTCAAGTTCTTGTGTCCCATTGGCTCGGACTAGCAAAAGAGCAATGTACTTTTGTTATCGGACTAAATTACTGAAGTTTAACTACCAAAAAAAGTCTAGCCTACTTGCCTCGAATTCACAGACTAAACACCTGGGTTCATGGGTTATCACTTTCATGGGCTATCATATTCACCTGGTAGCAGTAAGCGTTTTGTTTAGTAACTAGTTGACCCAATTTGCCCACATCTGCTCCTGATCTTGACGCATTTGTTTATCAGAACAGAATCGGACACAGCGTTCTTGAGATATCGTGCATACGGAAGGATGGACAGAGTTGACCAGAGTTTTCGAAACTACGTTGTTGTTGTAAACGACTCTTCATACAAAACCCTCCCCAGAGCTACTCAAATACACGGTACACGTACTTTTCCTCATTCCCGGCTGTAGTCGGAGGTAACAGGAATCAGTGCTGCTAATCACTCCCATCAGTTAATGCGCAAACACTGATCAATTGGCTAACGTTACACCAAATGGCGACGCTGTGTCTACCGGTGAAAAAAGGCAACAACTTGTTGTCAACAAGGGAACGGGAACACCCAACATGGCACACCACAGCCGTGCAACACCTCTCAAGTGAAGAAGTCCTCCCTGCCAAATATTAAAGCTTTATTATAGGAACGCAGCAATGCTTCGGTGTCCTCTCTGGTACAAGTCAAAGTGGTCCTTCATAGGAAAATCAATGGGCTTCCGACACGAAAAAAGATGTTCGAAGGAAACCGGAAAAAGTCTAATGAAAAAATTTACATTTAATATTGCCCGTAGATAACTGGTGTTTCTAAAGACATTTAAATACTCACATAAAACCCATCCTATGCGCGACCTCGATCGATGTTCAGATGTCTCGATTGGAAACCCAATTTTATAGGTAAATACTCTGATCAAGTTGACCGAACGCGTGTTCGTACAATGAACATGTCAGGATCTTGATGATTTTAGAAAGAAAATGCCATGACAACATTTAGACGCTGTAAACAACGGCTATTTTAGAACAATACCCTCCAAAGGAATGCCTGTTATTTATAATATATTTAGTCTAGGACCAAACCCTCACTCGTTCGAAAACCACTTGGATACACGCCCCCTCCTTGGACACACGTCACTCCTTGGACACGACTGATTCTAATAAGCACAATTCGGTGTTCAATAAACGTTCAATAAATTTAAGTAAACAAAGCTACCTGGTTTGAAATGCCCAAGAAATCCATCACAGCAATTCGATCCCTCTCACACCCGGGTTGATCCATTATCTGCATAAAAATAAACAAATATTCACTTCTTTAATCAGATTTTGAGGTTTAGGCAATTTTTATGAGACATAAGTGCTACTGAGCAAGTAATTATAAACCCATTTCGTTCTAAGGTTAAAGGCTTTTGAAGACAACATCAAAAGCCTTTTTGAGAAATTACTATTAGTTGCAATGTGAATGGATAAGATGAAGGGAAACTGAAACATTTTCTAGATAATTGAGAGGAATTACCTTAATCCTTACAGGACTGCCACAAAGATAAAGACGCAACAAATTGACTTAGTATAGTACTTTTCACAATTGCATAAATGCAATCTCCAGACACAGCTTTAAAGATTATTAATGTTGAGTGAGAATCAAATCACTAACCGCAAATAAATCCCAGAACGACAGACACAAAATTTAGATGTTCCTAATTAGTAATCAACCAACATCCAAAGGAATCGCTTTCAAATATAAAAAATTAAAACCCGATTAAATCAGGAAAAAATCTCCACTTATTTACTGAAATTGTCCTCCAGAA
>JAIQCH010000248.1:0-12038 GCA_029691765.1 Entomobrya proxima
TCAGTGGATATCATCAGCTCACACTTGATGACAGCAGTAAGGAGAAAACAGCTTTCCAGACGCGTGATAGCCTATACCACTGGAATGTCATGCCGTTTGGTCCAACTTGTGCCCCTGCCGTCTTCAGTCAGCTGATCCACTTGGTAATGGCAGGCATAATTGATGAACATTTAGCTGTCTATATTGATGATATAGCGATATTTACTGCTGATGAAGCCACCCACCTACAGAAATTAGAACAGGTGTTCGAAAAATTAAGTGCAGTTGGACTACAATTGAAACCGTCAAAGTGCAAATTCATGTTCAATGAATTACGTGTATTGGGCTATAAAGCAACAAAAACTGGAATCTTACCTACAGATGAACACATTTCCGGCCTTTCCAAAATGCGTGCACCAAACACACGAAAAGAACTCCAAAAGTTACTCGGTTTCTTTGGTTTCTTCCGTCGTTTCATTAAAAATTATGCCTCCATCGTCCGTCCGCTACAGCACCTGTTATTAAAAGGAAGAAAATTTATTTGGGAAGATAAACACGAGAAGATCTTTGAAAAATTAAAACAATTACTTACCTCAGCACCAGTTTTAGCCCATTTGACACGCGAAGGTGAGGTCATCCTAAGAACCGATGGTTCCTTAGATGGAATCGGTGCGAGCCTTAGCCAAGTTCAGGATGGTGTAGAACGCCCCATCTGTTTCATCAGCCGTTGCCTCAACAATGCCGAAAAGAAGTACACCACCACGATGATTGAAACACTGGCAGTGGTTTGGGCACTACAAAAATTGAGACATTTAGTATTTAGACGAAAAATAAAATGTTACACAGATCACAGTGCATTGTGTTACCTAAATAAAGGCAGTAAATATCACTTACCCAGTAAACTGACAAGAATGCTCCTAGTGCTCTCCGAATTTGACTTTTATCATGTGCGCGGTGCAGCAAATCATGTTGGTGATACACTCTCCAGATTTCCAGTAGAAAATGCTCCGCCAGAAAATCCGAACGTTGTAGATATTCCTACGTTTGCACTTGACATCAGTTCACTACTAGAAATGCAACAATCAGATCCAGAACTCCAAGATATTCGCCAAAAATGTGAAAGTGGCCAACTGAATGGAAAATTCAAACATGCCTTTATCAATGAAAACAAATATATAATGTATAAACCTCCTTCTTTATCCCATCCGGTTGTCATTCTACCTACCAAATTAAGAAAATCTGTACTCACCAAATTTCATGATGATCCTATTTCTGCTCATCTTGGCTTTTTTAAAACTTATCACAAAATTATTAGCCGCTTTTATTGGCCAAAACTCCGAACAGAAGTGAAAAATTATGTGCGGACATGTGAAATGTGCCAAAAACGGAAACTTTTAAAACAAAAACCAGCCGGCTTACTGCAGCCCATCCCTATCCCAGAAGCTCCTTTTACCACAATTGGTGTTGATCTAGTTGGCCCGATTAATCGTTCAAAAAGTGGCAAACGATTTATCATAACAGTAACTGATTTGACCACGCGTTACCTGGAATGTAGTGCTATACGGAACGGAACAGCTGAAGAAATTTCCAAGTTTTTAATAGAACGTGTGTATCTGCGGCATGGTGTGCCCCATAACATAATTACAGATTTAGGTAGTGCATTCATCGGAGATCTAATGCAAGAGCTCAACAAATACCTGGGCATTACCCACAACAGAACAACGAGTTTCCATCCACAGAGTAATGGAGCATGTGAAAGACAGCATTCTACGATTATGGATGCGATATCCTATTATGTGTCAAAAGGTAAAGATGATTGGGATGCATTCATTCCACACATCCAGTTCGCCATTAACTCGGCCGTGCATGAAGGACATCTCTTCACACCACATTACCTGCTTTATGGACAGGAACCCACGCTTCCAGCCGAAGTAGAGTTAGGCCTCCCTCGCTATGTGAATGTAGCCGATTTAGCAGAAAAAGTAAAGATAGCAAGAGAGTTAGCAGTAAGCAGACTACAGAACAGACAGAAAAGTAATGCTATGTATGCTAACAAGAAACGACAAGACGTTTTATATAATATTGGAGATCAAGTATTAGTAAGAAAGTTTGTGAATGTAAGAGGAAAAAGTAAGAAATTGTTTATGAATTGGATAGGACCATTCACTATTATAGCCAAGAGTCCATCCAACAATGTTAACTATATTATTGAAGGAAAGCATAGAAATAAGATATTTCGACAGACCGTACATGTAGAAAAGTTAAAGTTGTATCATTCTCGTATAGAATCTAATGCTAATGTAGAGAGTAAGCCTATAGTTAATAGTGATATAGTAATACAGAAAGAAAACGTACATCCTTTTCCAACAAAAAATCAAGCACACACATCCAACATATGTAATCCGGAACAACGCTACAACTTCAGAGAACGAAGACCGATCCAGTACTCAAGATGAAGGGCCCTACACACGTATTTTGCGTACTGAATCGGCACAATGTTTTTAAGTTGACTATATTGATGTGTTCCAGTGTTATATGCCGGCATACCACCATCTAAATAACACTAGTGCTACAGAGGATCCTCGTACGTTATACCGGTTATTATTATAAGAAAGTTAGTTATATGCTATGTATGTCATTTTCATGTTTTGTTAAAGGTTAGGCTATAATGAAGCAGAGTAAGAGTGCGATAGAGAAGCCATGGGAAACTACTAGTGAGTACCATTGGTCTTCAGAGCCACGTCTTACTCCAACTAGTATCTACGCCTACTTCACTATACCTTCCTTTTTCTTTCTTGTCAAAATTGTAAATGTAAATGTGTGGACACATTTTCTTTCAACCGGGGCGTATGTCACGTATATTCTGTACAATATTAAAATATTATATATCCTCCTAAAAATGTGATCATGTCATGTAGTCCTCACGCCACCTTCCTAAATTAGTTATGTCTCGTATGTCCGTCTCTACTTTCAATTAAGCTAAATGATATGTCCTTGAATATGTCTACCTTTCTGTGCACTATGTATTCGGCTATATGATATGACTATGCTTGTACCCTTTGAGATCAGAATTGGTTTGGAGCTTGGCTTGTGAAGTCATGAATAAATCTTAGTCCTAAACTACCGTTCTCGCTTTACCCCATACCTTACTACATCCACCTATTTATGCATTCATAAGTCACGACATTGGGACTAAGTCTAGTAATGCACCGACATCCACTTTTCATGAAACATCCTAAAATCCAACCGTGACAAAATTAATAGAAAACTTCTGAAAGCGCAGCGTGATTTTAGGAAGCAGAAAACTGAAAAAACAAGCAAATGTTTAGCTCGCTCCGGAACCAACTTACCCGTACAAAACAAAAACTAAAAGCTAATGTAATTAAAGAGACTGTAAAATCCGGATCCGACGCCTCAAAAGAAGCATGGAAAATACTAAGTAAGGAAGTTGGCCGTCAGAAACATGAACAGACGCTTCCGAATCTTCAAGTTTATGGAAACACAATCCTTGATGAAAAGGAGAAACTAAATCATCTTTGCCAACATTTTACTCAAAACCGAAACAACTTGAAACCATACATAATTGTACCACCAGAGGAAGAAAAAAAGGAGACAAATTCACAAATGCCTAGCTTAAGTACAATTCAAGTGACATCAGGGGAAGTAGAAGAAATAATCATGCAACTACCAACAAATAAACCAAGTGGACATGATGGTCTTCCGCCACGCTTCTTTAAAATCTGTGCTAGTGAAATATCGCCACATTTAGCTGGCTTAATTAACGAAATTGTAAAGTCTGGGGAATGTCCAGACTCAATTAAAATAGCTTTAGTAACTCCGATTTACAAACAAAAAGGAGAAAAGTCTGATGTCAAGAACTACCGGCCTATATCTATACTCCCAACAACAGCTAAAATCATCGATAAGATCTTGTACAACCGACTTATTGAATATTTCGAGAAAAATGGTCTAATTATGAAAGAACAACATGGATGTAGGCGGCACAGGTCGACACAAAGTGCCATTGCCGTCGTAACTGACGATATAAAGAACGCAGCAGACAGCAACAAAATGACAGGAGCTGTATACTTTGATTTTGTAGCAGCATTTGATAGACTGCTTTACAATCAATTAATAGCAAAATTTCGTAAATACGGAATACGTGGAAATCTTCTACGTTTACTTGTATCATATTTTACCAACCGCAAAATCATCGCTATAAGCAAGAATGGAAAATCTACTCAATATTTTATGATACACGGCTGTGCACAAGGATCAAGTCTATCTGGACTTACATTTGCAATTTATATTAATGACACAAAAGAGATTTTTAAGTGCAAATTTTCATACTATGCCGATGACTTGTGTCTGTACGTCCATGGAACTAATGAGCAGAAAATAAGGGAACAGCTCATGAAAGACATTATGAACTTTGAGGAATGGGGTTTACTGAATGGCATGCAGATAAACATCAGCAAAACCAAATGCATGATGTTCCATCAGAAAAAAAAGCCAGCGGTGAACAGTTAAATATTGAAGTGCAAAAACAAAAAATTGAGCAAGTAAAAGAGTTCAAATATCTAGGACTAATTTTATGTGAAAACCTAACGTTTGAAGCTCAATACGAATCTGTGTGTAAGAAAATGACAAATAGAATCTACGTGATAAATAGATATAAATATTACTTTAACGCAATATGGAGAAATATTTTTGCAATGTCTCTCGTACTTTCTGTACTTGATTACTGTCTGCCCATCTGCCGCAATCTATCTAACACTAAACATAAGAGAATAAACAATATCATGGTAAGGTTGTCAAAACTGGTAGTGCGACCAATTAAGCCAAAAAAACTGACAAAGCTAGATAGAATTGAACAATTGAACTGGCTGTTATGTCACGAAAGTCTAGAACTATACACTCTAAACTTCATGTACAAAGTAATCTGGAACCAAACGAGTGTCACTGAGTGCTTCGTTTACTTTGAGAAAAGGGGAAAAAAAGAACGCGAATCCAAACTAGAAAATGACTTCCTTGTACCAAAAATGAACAGAGAAATTGGCAAATCTACATTTTATTACAGAGCAATTAGCTTCTGGAATGAACTACCAAAGAAAGTAAAACAGATTAAATCTGCAGATTTGTTCGACCAATTAGTGAGACACAACATATTGAAAAAACGTGACGAAAATTCATTGTTACAATATATTTAAGGATGACTAAATTTTAGAAAATAATGTAACTAAAATTACTCATTTTATTTATACGCTAAAAGGGACACATGCATGTAAACAAACGTTTAATTTATTGAATGTTATGCAATTTGTCACCTTGAGTGACTTACTCAAATTGTAACAATTTGGATAAATCACTTGAATAAATTTGGCAATTACAATTACAATTACAAGCCTTTGAAGTAAACAAATCAAACTAAGGCTTTAAATCATAATCATAACATTTAAAGGGTATATAGTATATAATATATATGTAGAGTAAAACTTTAAATAATACCTAAACTAAAAATATCTAATGGGCTAACAAGCTCTGGCGAAGTAAGTGGCACAAAAGGTAACGTTTGTTTGAATTTATATGCCATTTATATGCTTCCATGACATGACATGAAATGTTTTTGTAGAGCAACTTGATGCCTATCACTGAATATTGTATTTTTAACTTATTCGCCATACTTCGTGCATAAAAAATATTCAAGGAAAAGTAGAAGTTTTACGGAAATCTTACAAAGTTTATTTAGATACGAAGAATTTGGTACTTTGAAAAGATACTACCTAAATTTTTTTTAACAAAAACGTGCCTCCTCTAATCCTCACGCAATCGCAATTACCATGAAATCGTGTCCGGTGCGCAGATAGGTTTGATGATACAGAAAATTTCTGATTACATATCTGGCAGCTGTAAGGCTTTTCGCCTGTATGACTTGTCATGTGTATTGTGAGGCTCCCTTTTTGCGAAAAGCGCATGTCACACATTCTACATTTGAATGGTTTTTCTCCTGTATGTAATCTAGTGTAAATTTTTAAATCACCCTTGGAACCAAATTTCTTCCCACAGTGCTCACAATCGAATGGTCGGTGTTTCTCATGAACTCTAGAAATATGACGCTTTAGGTGAGACTTTGTTGAAAATCGTTTGCTACAGATACTACATGCGTAAAGTATTTCATTTGTGTGGACTCTCATATGACGCTGGAACTTACTCAATTTTTTATTCATATTCACAAACACTGCATTTGTGCTCTGCTTTTGTCATTTTGTCCTCTCCTTCATTAGTATTTACAGGTGTTTATGTGTTTGCAAGGCTTTTCGCCATACAATGTAACACAAAACTTATATTGCTTTAGACCAACGCCCAAGCTCTTAAAACATGAGTTTAGTTTTCAAAATTTAAAGTGTTGCAAATTCTGAAAAAAAATCATGCATACGAAAAAGTTTTATAAAAGTTTTAACACGTACAAAATGCTTCTAAAATATTAAACGCTTGCAACATAAAGCATTTATTAATACAAACAAAAAATTTAGAATAAATATACTTATTCATCGCACAAAATAATTAATGAAACACTAATCTGGATTTTAAAATGGTTTAGGAGTAAAATTGTTTGAAAATATTAATTAATCTACGATAAGCTTGAAGCTATATAACTTTGTATAGGACTTGGCTCTGAAGTTGCAAGCTTTCTCCAACGATATTCTAATCATCATTGCAGTATTGGAAAAATACTCGCAGAAAGACTAATGTACCATGCTGCTGAAATATAAAATATATAAAATAAAAGCCCTAAGGCGTTAAGCGGAATAATGTTTATAAAAGCTCATACGGGCAGTTTGTAAGAATGCTGCACCCTAAAATCCTGCGTACATAAACCTAACGTGAAACCTATTTACAATTGTGCTAATACAGAAAAAAATTGTATTGTGCATTTTCATAGTAGCAGTTCAACATTGTAGGGAAGATTCTATAACCAGGGTGTCGCATGTACATGAGTACCTTCTGTGGATTCTGCTTCAAATCTATATATATATAAGCTGATTGGTGTAAGTTTGTCCCCAAGTAAAAGTATGAAATAGTATGACATTGTATGATGACAGTATGACATAATATGATGACAGTATGACATAATATGATGACAGTATGACATAGTATGGTATAGTATGAAATAGTATGAAACAGTATGATGACAGTCTGACATAGTATGACATTGTATGATGACAGTATGACATAGTATGATGACAGTATGAAATAGTATGAAATAGTATGAAACAGTATGATGACAGTCTGACATAGTATGACCTAGTATGATGACAGTATGAAATAGTATGAAATAGTATGATGACAGTCTGACATAGTATGACATTGTATGATGACAGTATGACATAGTATGATGACAGTATGAAATAGTATGACCGTATGGAATAGTATGACATAATGACAATAGTATGATGACATAGTATGACAATCGTATGATGACATAGTATGACAATAGTATGATGACATAGTATGACAATAGTATGATGACATAGTATGACAATAGTATGACATAGCATGGCGAGGTGTTTTCCAAATGGCAGGGCGTATGCCTGCTGTAAAGCTAGTAATAAAATAATACTTGGATACATTGGAACCTGCGCTTGGGTTTGGGTCGCCAAGTAGAGTAATATGCCGAGACAAAAAACCTTAATCCGGTTTAGTCAAGCGTTCAAATATTTTGTACCATCGCAGCTATTTTTGTTACACATTGAACGTGAAAGACAAAACCTTTTTCAGGATTAAATGTTCAAAAAAGTACGTAAGTTTTCTACCACAACTGTCAGTATGTTTTATGTTTCAGTGCAGTAAAATCCTTTTCTTGACAGACGAGTTCGAATAACACCAAGAATGTTTAATCTATACCAGTTTGCGTAAGCAGAATTTGTCGTGGTTATTACTTCCAGTTTACAAAAGGAAGCAAAAGCGTAAAATCTTATTAGCAGCCCAATCATTTTAGTTACTTAGATTTAGCATATCAGGTTTTTGATAGCTATCTTCCTAAAATCCCATCCACCTGTGCGTTGGTCTTAATTTCTTTCAATTTCGTGTAAAATTGCTTAACATTAAATCTTGTGAGTATTCATAACTAAATTATGTCTGAGGGTTCAAAAATTTTCGAATCAAAACACAAGTGCGCTATTTGTGAATATATAACACACTGCTTGAATAAACTCCAGCGGCATATGAGAGTGCACACTAAAGACAAGCCATATAAATGTAATATTTGCAGCAAACTGTTTTCAAGGTTGGATAACTTAACACGCCACAAAATCACAGTTCATGAGAACCACCAGCCGTTTCAATGTGAACACTGCAAGAAGCAATTTGGATCAAAGCTGGAGCTGACAATTCACACAAGAGTACATACAGGAGAAAAACCATTCATGTGCTCAATTTGTCACAAAAGATTTGCTCGGAAGACGAATCTTTTTTTGCACATTAGACGTCATACCGGGGAAAAACCATACACCTGCAAGATATGTAACCAGAAGTTTTCTCAAGCGGCAGACTTATCCAGACATAGGAAATATGTTCATGGTAAGGGTTAAAGCAAATAATAAAATGCGCTAATCAAATTGTAACCCCAACAATGTTGATTTCTATCTTTTACAGACAGATCCAGCAAACCCTTTTGTTGCGTTTTTTGCAATTCAGGATTCAAAGGCCCGTCAAGTCTTATACAGCATATTTATCTCCACACAAATGAAAAGCCTTTTGAGTGTCGCTTTTGCGACAAAAGCTTTTCGCGGAAGAATTCGGTGATATCTCACACCTTATATAAGCACTCTGATGAGCCAAAGCACCAATGCGATTTGTGTGGGACGAAACTCAAAACCAGAAATTTATTACGTTTACATTTGCAAAAGCATTTGGGTGAAAGATCCTACAAGTGCCATGCATGCAGTGAGAGATTTTTTACCTCGCCGGAGTTAAATACGCATACACAGAAACATACTGGAGAGGATTTTCGGTGTTGCATTTGTGAGAAGAAACTGGCCAATAATTAATGTCTTACAAGACACATGAAGCGTTTGGACAAAATGTGAGACTTTTAACATGGAATTACTCAAAATTTGTTTTGAAGACGCTACATTTACTAAATTGTGTTGACCGCTTCACTTTTATGGTTTATTGTCCAGGCTTTCAAAATTGTGTATATAATTGAATTGTTTCATAATTTGCTATACCATGTAGTGTGGTAAAGTACGTTAATCATATAGTTAATTTAATTCGTGCAGTAAACAAATTAGTTGCTTTACGTCGATTAAAATATTAATCCTGGTTGTTGCAAGTTTCTATCACAAACCATACTACCAAACCAGCACCTTCATTCATTTATAATCCAGGCAAATTTTTCAACTGTGAAACTACGTGCATAAAAAAGGGTGCATACTGACATGCTCAACACGGTACGAAACTATCTTTGCAAGATTGAAATAAAAACTTTAAAATAGTTTCATTTTTGTTTACCGGATGGCCCATAACAAGCGCTTTGAATACTGTTAACATTATACTTATTTTGGTGCTGATAGCATCTTTTTATTGCAATAATGTCGAGTAAGAGCTAATTTTCCATAAGAGAACTGTGTGAGAATTGATATGATGTACATGATAATCTTACAGCGTATTTTGTTTTAGAGGAGAGATATTACCTTTTTTCAATGGAACCAATTACTCAAGATCAAGTAAACCATATGTTTTAGACATCAGCATGTGCTTACTTCCAACAAGTCGTGAAAGGTGTTGAGTTCTGCACGGGGTGTTTGTTTTCAATTGCGCATTAAAAAGTTGCAAACCGTTTATATTCAGAAAATGCGGTGGAAATAGGAATCAATTTGTGTACAAATAAATATATAAAAAACATGCGAGCCCTATTTAGAGAAAGTTTGCATAAATTTATCCCAACGTAAGTGTTTGGTATATAACTATTTGGTGTTAAATTAATTTCCCCTAATGCCATAAGTTTATTTGTGTTACGAGCTATAGTAACCATCTGCAAGACCTTTTGAAATGTATGTAAAATTGATTCATGGAAGACTTCTTAGTAAAATTAGCTTAGTTATTGAACCCATGTTAGTTTTGTTTGGAAATTCCTGTGGTATCAAGTTGTCATTGTCGATGCACAGCCCAATATTCCACAAAAATGCATTTTGCATAGTTAAGTCATCTACTTCCGTAAATTGCAGTAAACTTACATAGCATTTATTATTAAGAACTTAATTTGGTATCCTTACATGCTGTATGTTTTTTCTTTTAAAAAACCTGCTGGATTTTTTTTGTGAAAACGATGTTTTGTCTTAGGTCTTAAACCAGGAATGAGAAGGTGGGATAAAGTCTTTTTCCCATTTCCCGGTTTTTACCGGTAAAATACGGTATTATACACTTGACGTTGGTGGTAAATACCACCTTACCCTGTCCAAGTGTCCAAAAGTCCAAAAGAGGCATAATGAGAAGAACCCTGTTATATTTAAACAAAACAAGCAACAGCATGCATATAAAGGAGAACGGCATCAAGAAATAATAAATTAGTTACCATGCAAAACATCAGTCGACTCCGAGAAATGCTGTGCCAGTGCCAGACAAATCTGTGTTCATTTGCCGGAGGAGTCTGTATCAGAGTCGGAGTTATTTGATTAGCGAGATCAATCAAACTAAAACATCAATCAGTTCAAACAAACTCGTACTGAACACGAGACATGAGTATGGCTATCACATGATAAGAAGTGCAGTTAACGAATGCTATCATTCATTGGAGTGGAACATGGAATCAAGGCCCTTAATTCAAGGCACACTCGCCGAAAATGAACGTAGCTGGAGACCTTGACATGTAAAATCTAAAAACTCAAAGCAGTTAACTAATTTCCGTACAATTGGTCACAATTTCCAAAATCCGGTCATTCTTTAAAGTCGACTGGTACTAGGCTTGGAGTTAAATTTACCACTCCGTGCAGTGCACTACCATTGTCCCTGTCTATCCCAATCATTCCGAGATATCTTCTTCGGTTTTGTTTCAAATCATTGTAGTTGGTTGACTTCATGCATCTTTTTTACATGTCATTGACATGATGTCAGCATGACCAATTGTAAATTGTCGTGTCAGGGCCGATAATTGTGGTGTTAGTGCCGGTGAAGTTACTTACCTACTTCTATTAATGAAGAGCATATTATATTTTCTAATGCACTACTAATAATACTAAGCTGCTGTTAACAATGCCAAGTTTGGCGATTTTCTGCAGTCAGCTGCCTGATACCTTTAAATTTAAGCTTTAGCTTTATTTTCGTTCAAAAAGAAGCCTTTAAAACGGGGCAAGGTATACAAATTGAATGTGTACAATATCTCATTTACCAGTGTATTTAAGGCACTTTTGGACATTTTGGACTTTTTCCCGGGAAAAACCTTTTTCCCACTGGGATGGGATTTATTAAAATGGTGGGATTTACTCATTCCTGACCTGTTCAAACTTATAATCATTTGAACTGTTCGTCTTTAACTTTCAATGCCTAACTTGCTTCACAGACTTTGTGTGAAACAAGAAAGCTGCGGTGGCCCAAGAATTATTTCCTAATCCTACTGGGTCTCACTTATATTAGTTCTCAGGTAAATTCAACACGTAAGCTATATAAGTGATTGTATATTGTAATCTGCTTTTAAGAATTTTTTTCTGGCTTTATGTGTATACCAGAAAACGGTTACACTTCGGTTGAAGTTACAAACAATTTCTATCTCAGAATTTTATGAATGAATTTTAATCCGATTAGGACAAGGTTTCTATTTTAGGTTGTAATTGTTTCATTGGCTGTGTGGATTTTGATATAATTGTCTTGCTGCAGCAAAAATGAAAAGATTGTTGATGTAGAGACAAAATATTGTCCATAGAAGTAGCCGTAACCAGAAAAGGTTTAAATCAAGTATTTCTTACCGGATTTATGAAAACTGATAACGCAATAATAAGTTCAACAATTGTTTTCAACTTTAAAAAAGAGTAAATTTATTTTGACGTGTACTGGCTCTTTCT
>JAIQCH010000249.1:0-12016 GCA_029691765.1 Entomobrya proxima
CTATCTGCAGCATCATACATGGGTGAGCTATTCATGTCAACATGCTCATGATCCGAGATATTTTCTATAAAATCTGTTGAATTAGTGGTGCTAAAGTTACTAATATCTGACGCTATTGTCGGTGATGTACTATGAAGTATTTTAAATGACCTCATATGCCTCAAAAAACTCCGCAGATTAGCAAACTTATGATTACAATGCAAACACCTAAATTCTGTTGACTTTGACACTTCATGCTTATTGATATGTGATAGGAGGGATTTGTAATTAGAAAAACGGTCATGGCATAAACAGCAGGCATAAACCTTTCCATGTGAAGCAAAAGCCTTCGTCTTGGACCCAACGGCGCTACCAGACTCTTCAAATCATCATCCAAAAATGATTCATCATCTGCTCCTCTGTAGAAAAATTGAATTACAAATTAGACGATAAGATCTAATCTTATAACCAGTAACAAATCTTGTTATTCGTGTACATACTTTCAAAATTCCCGATGTATTAAACTATTTAGAATGCTCCTCCACCGAGCCATCCTAGCTAGCAAGTAATTTTATACCAAGCTCTTGGTATAAACCTTTCGCTGTTGATTCCTCGTAAATCCACTAAATATTGAAAAGAGTGATGACACAAATGCTAATGGACAACTAATTAGCAGGAAAGTATTTTTCAGTTAACTCGGTTTCCACAATTAGACCACGTAGCATACAGGTAGACAGTTTTCGAAAGCAAAACTAATCAAAGGACACTTGTGTTGTGAATCGATAATCGTGTCGCTGTCTAGAATGGTCTTCTTGTTGCAGCTGCAGTAACCGATCATCCAAATTTAGCCTCAAAATACATTTCGTGTTAAAACTTACTCCTGAACTTTTTTTGCTGCGTGGCTACGAACGAGGTCAATGATCTATCATGTACTTAAAATCTACAACTCTTGCACTCCGAGTTCTCGTAGTGCAAGTAGTTGGGTGTGCCAAAAGACCAGTCTTTTCATAATTTTTCGTCGTCCATTCACCAGCCGACAGCATATTATCGTGCAAAATGGAGATCCAGACACTATCAAAGTGGAAACGTAACCAATTTATAATTGGTTATGAGCCCAACAAAACTTATGATGCCTTTCCTCATCTAAGATCGCGGATCTTTGAGGAAAACTGCAACCGTCCTTTTGGAGCAGATATCCCTAAGATTACCTGATGCCTATTTCCTAATCGGATGCTTCATTTCCTTCCGGAAGATGAAAATGAAAGTAAGTATGCAAATAGTACATTTAAATATTTAATTATAACAACACACAAATATTACACTGTACAAGACGAGTAAATTCCTATCAAAAAAGCTGATTACATGCTGATTTTGGAGGGTTTACTTTAGCGGAATCCTACTTGGATCATTATCGGGGACGACAAGAAACTTTCACATCTCAACTCCCTGTGGTTGAAAACATCAGCAAAAAAGGAGAGCTACATCGACTGATCGAGATTATTACGTCTAGTCTCGAGCAGCATTTATTCATTTCCGTTGAAATCAATGAGATTACTAGCTACAGGGGCATAATTTGCAACATTTTCCTATACTTTAACTGTACTGTCTACAACGTTGATTCGCTGAAGTTAGGAGATCATGTAAGGCTACTTTCTAAAATATTCCTGGATCCCAACATTATAAAGGTGGCTTACAACCTGGATTTCATTTGTCGGTAGTTTGAGAAAGACTTTTCGTTGTTTTTTGTCGGCCTGCTGGACATTATGAGTCTTTTGCCGCTACCACTACAACAAAAGGGACTGGTTTCAGTTCTGAATACTTACAATATCCCTGAGAAAATTACTGATTTTTCATTGACTGATTTTCGGTTAAGACCAATCAAAGAGCAACAGCAGAAGTACGCAGTTCTGAAAATAGTCTATTTGGCGAATCTCTACTTTAATGTTTAATGTTTAATGACTGCAATCCCAGCAGGTTTCACAGTTTTCTGGTTAACTGCCAACGTGTTAAGGATATTCGTTATAAAAAACCAAAGGAGTCTATTCCATCTCAATTTCGGCAGGATAACCGCCTTTTGTACTTATCAATGCTGCGCGATGCAGTTGCAAAGATTACTGATGTTAAGCCTGAATACTTAGCACGTAATGAGGCGTTAGAACTACTTGTTAAGAAGCACGGAGACCCCAGTAGGTTGTATCACTCTATTTACTTGCATTCGTACTTTCGAAAATATAATACCGCTATCAGACTTGCTCTTGAAGGAATAAATCCTATACGATCGCTGGAACCTGAATTCCAAGAACTTGGAATGCAGGTTCCTACATATCCCTTGCGTGTAATTGAGAAACGGGATCGAGTTAGAAAGGCAGTTTTTAAAAAGTGGTGAGTAGATACAAGGTTTACAGAATTCAGAATAAATCGCTACATATAATGTCACTTGTTATATTTTCTACCTAAACAGCGTTCACAGCAAACGGCAGTGTGTTTTAGAAAATATAGTATTGGTGCACAACATTTCTTGAGATTATTGTCGTGTATAATTAAAGTAATTTCTCATATTGTGCTCTGAATCTATTTTCAACAGTTTAGTTTTCAGGTTGTGAGGGGTTTTCACATAACCTTAGCACATACATCTTCTTGTTCCAACATTTTGGTACGAATATAATAATATAACCAGTACTATTCCGTTTAAATGATGAGCATATCTTTATTTGTCATTCGCAGCTATCCATGTATCTGTCGTATACTTTACTTTAATTTATGTTATTTAGAGAGAGGTACATTAAATACTGTTATGGAGAAAGTAACATTGCTTCCATGTTACGCATGACATTTTGATTGTAACGGTTACCCTGGAATTCCAGGAAAAGTTAGTCCTGGCGTAAAAAATTGTAACGCCATATTTCGTTGTGTATAGGTAATAGGTATTCATTAAGTTTGAGCTCATTCGTAAATATCGTGTCGCATGACAGTCACAATTGGTCATGGGTGCATCTTTCATAGACAACACAAAACAGAACCTCTTCTGCCTACTATCAAATATTTTCATTTTCTGTACTGTATCATGCATTTTGAATCTTGAATCCGTGTCCTTTAATAAGGATATAAACCTACAAGCGAATGGTTTTATTATTAAGCTGAATGTGAACTAAATTGGAAACAGCCAATTTACTGATTTAATTTTCTTTTTCATTAAATAATACCTTGTTGTACACAAGCATATTACCACTGTGGTCTCGTTTTGTTTGGCGAATGAGTCGTGAAGAAGGATAAACACATTAGGATTGTAATACGCTATAAAACACGTCTTATGAACAGTTCTTGTTGTTGTAAGAGTGCTGGGATTTAGCTTGTCTTCTGTGAATGGGTTTGGTCATACTCATCATAATCATCATCATCATTTTATTATTGCATATTGATACATTCCAATATAGGTGGCTTGTTAAAAATACACAGTGAACAGTATTTCTGTGTATGTTGGTGTGATCCCATGAACTGGTTTTTGGGCCAGTTTTTTGTTCATTTTTTACCAGTCTTGAGTTGCGGAGCTGTGAAATTAAGCTTTCATTGCCTTTTTTCATTGACTAGCTTTAAGACTGATGATACTGAGAATATGTGTAAAATAAAATGTAGGAAAATACAACGAGTGTAGAGATACGATTTATTATGATACTGAGAATGACCATGCAAATGTAACAAAAAAGAAATAAAATAGGTATCTGAAGAAGAACGTGCATTTCCATCTTTTTGCTTTATCTACTTGTATATCTCATTTGCACAATGATGCAAAACAACATTTTTGCAGCCGCCTAACAACTCACCAGAAAACATCTTGAAGCCCATAAAATGGTGGCTAAATTGCTAATATATTTTTGTCTAAAAATGTTAACAATGAGCCGTTAAACTTCTTGCATCTGTTTTGCACATAAGCAGGCGTCCATATTAAATGAAAAACCACTGGATCTTTACTCAGCTACAAGCAGGTTCCTAATTCTCTCATCATTATGCATTAGCATTTTCTCGAAATATTTCACTGCTACTAGTATGTTCTCTATTTTAATCTGCTAGCGCTATAAAACTCATGAGAAACGCGAGGATATGTTTTGCAAGTGCAAATGGCGACCACAAAAGATACTGATGATGATGATGAATGGCATCATTATCGTTTTATGCATGCGCGCAGTAGTCAGCAGAGAAACGTGCCATTTAAAAAAGAAAATTGAAACTTATAGTTCATTGCGCACCAAATTTACAGTCAGGCTCAGTAAAAAATACCTAGCGCAGGACAGTTTATTCCTTAAAAACTATTTGTACAATAGTTGATCATAGTTTAATACTTTTATCGTGATGCTAGCTGTCCATTGTCTTGACTGTTATATAAGAAGCAACTGTCACTTTTCAGCTTCTGCTTGTTGAAGAAATCGTAATAAACCACGCCAGAAACCATTCATTTTCCATAAACCTAAAAATAAACAAATGCAAATTAGCTTTGCAGATTTTGAGCATTACATTGTGCTGGGGTTTACTTTATACCATGAGTATTGTACAATTATTCACTAACACGGGGAAAGGAAATGATGTAGCAAATGGAAGAAAAAGGAACGCTGTAATTTTCACTTTTTATTACCGGATGAGAATAGATTTTTTATGAATTTTCTCCCTGTAAAAAATGCAAGTCTCCACCTAACAAAAACTTAAAGCAATGAAAGTAGACAGTGAGAAGAAAAACCTTTGTCTTGTCTGACTTATTATAGCACACAAACTTTCTATTGTTTGCAAGTCACAAAAAACGAGGAGACGAAGAGACTATATAGATGTTATTTACGGGACACTCGTAGTCATAATAAAAAAGGTATTCTGGAAATGAATTCTAAAGCTTCCCAAGTTATTAATGTTATTATTATGCAATACGTTATTATTATGACCATTACCCAAAACAACAATGGAACAGCATCGCAGAGTAATTTAGACTAGCACAAGTAAACACAAAACAAGGCTTAATTTTACAAAGTCTCATTCTAATTTCCTGTGTTTTCCATTAAATGCCAGGAAAGTTTATATATTATGCACGAATTTCATTATATCAACACAAGCAATACTCCTACCTGCAAAAATGTTTGTTCTCTCTTTCTGCAGTAGCGCAAATAAACCGCACAATAAACACATACGTGTTAATAAACTTCTCTTTGATGAAAAATGGAGACTGTCATCATCGAAAAGTGCAGGAAAGTCATATATAGCTTTTTTACTAACCTTCTGACAATAATTGCCTTTATGATGCATCGTACTTCCATTTATTTGTACACTATAAAATAAAATTTAATTTAGCTTTACAACAACTGCCGAAACAAGCGCAGGCTATATGAGCAAATGCTCCATAAAGTAAATCCATGTGCAAAATGGGAATAGACTTAATCCTTTCTTATTTTTCACAGTTTTTCCATGTCATGTTTTATTGCGGTCTGCAACTGCAGTAGCAAAAAAACTGAGACGCCTATACAACCTCCTCCTCCAAGCTGTTGTGTCTGTGCTCATACATTAATTTCCTTGTAAATGCTTTTTGGAAAAGTATAGTTGAAAGCAAAGTTGGAGCTGCTGTTTTGATGATGATAATAATAATAAACCGATTTAACGATCATTTGAAATACGTAGCTGAGCCAAGTGGATGTCTGTCTGTCTGATTCTCTGACTCCATTCACCATACTACCCCAGGGGGATGAGAAATCAGGTTAAAAGTCATAGGATTATTTCTCATGACCCAATGAATCAATGTACCAAATTTGGTGCGATTCAAACCAAGTTTTATGGTCCGAGGGGTTACCTCCCCCTACTACCCCAGGGGGTGACAAATCCTGCGCAAAATCAATAGGGCTATTTCTCATGACCCAATAAATCACTGTACCAAATTTGGTGTGATTCTGACTAATTTCATGGTCAGGGGGGTTACCACCCCCTACTACCTCAGGGGGACGACCAATCTGGCTCAAAGTCAACAGGACTCCTTACTATGGCCCAAAGAATCAAGATACCAAATTTGGTGCGATTCTGACAAAGCATATGGTCAGGAGGGTTACCTCCCCCTATTACCCCAGGGGGATGACCGATCAGGTTCAAAATCAATAGGGTTCCTCCTGGTGACCTAATGAACCACTGCACCAAGTTTGGTGAGATTCCGACAAACCGTCTGGCCTGTATCGTGCTGACACACACACACACAGACACACAGACACACAGACAGACAGACAAATATGACAATCTCAATACTAGCTTCACTATGCTCAGCTACGTAATAATGATCCTGGTACATGCCGGCCGGCCGGCTCTGGCCATTTTTTAAACAAAAAGACTAGCAAAAACTGTGTACCTCCAAAAAAGTAATAATTCGATCATTGACCGAGTGCATGCCATGCACGTACGTATAGGTACGCAGATTATGAACGAAAAGGAGGAATAGATAGCAGTTGAGTGCCATAATAACTTCATGAGAGTTAGTAAAAAACTTACTACTTACTTTTATTTCATCGCCAACATGATGATGGAGCATAAATGGCAGTAGGTATACATACATTATGGCATGGCCTGTGTTCATCCATTCTCCTTAATAATGTATAATGAATCTTTAAGATTGTCAGTGTGGTTTGTTGGCGGTGAGGCTGGCGGAGCCAAGGCAGTTCGACATTTCTTCCTTCCTTTTTTATCGTAAAGACTCATTTTCATGATTACACCAGCAGAGTAACAAGACCACTATAACATTTTCAGCCTGTGATGATATGATGATAGATATGTTCTCTTTAAAATGTACCTACCCACCCGTAATTTTCTACAGTTTTACTCTACAGACTCATCACCTATCCTATAAGAACCTATAATGATATTTAGTACACGACTGCTACTACCAACATAACATTACGTCAATAACATATGATTGTAACTCTGCGGATATCCCTTTGATTTTCATACATTCAAACTAAGTAGGTAAACCTTTCTTTCATTACAGAGAGGAGTCTATTTTACGATTTTTGATGTGATTATGTGTATCGCTTGTCTCTTTTTCTTTTGGAACTTGTCTTGTTCAGAGATTACCAGAGTATATAAAAATGTTTTGCTGTCTTCCTTCACAGACTTTGATAAATGTTAATTTATAGGTATGCGCAGTCTTCTTTGTGTGAGTAACTTCTTTTTAGCTATGTATTATTACAGCTTGACTGTAAAATGGACCGTCTCTATGTAATTTCATCAGGATGAATGCGAAGGCGTGAAGTTTTCATTTATTTATTGTGGCTTGATGAGTTCTGTATAAGAATTGTATATATCACACATAAAGTTGTACTTTAAAAAGAGAAAAATATAAAAAGTAGTTCATGGATGGCACTAATGACCATTTCATTATCATAGATACAAGATAGTAGTGTACCTAGACATTACTACAGATAACTACACACCGTTGATTGCGCGTTGTAGGGCGATTTTTTATTTAGATACGCATTTTAGGTTCATTTATTACGCATCTTAATAGCAGAAGTAGGCAGCTTGAACATTTGATATGCCGGGCGCAATGTAAGAAAAGTGCGTAATATTTAATTAGTATTTTTTTCATTAAACCTTTTGCTGTGAGGAACGAATTTTCATAGCCTCATTATTACGCAGAGGCTATAAATGAATTTTAATCACCTTTTCTGTAGCAGCGAAGTAAAAATTATTGGGTTTGTTATTGTTTTCTCAAGCTTTATAGAAGTCAATGATATTCATCCATCAACCGCACCGCCCCTGACTCTGAGTGATGTGATGATGATCAAAGGTCTCCTCGCCAAAAAATATTCCATTTGCTAAATAGCTATTAAGAAAGATATAAAAAATTCCCATTAACTTTTGCGTCCAAGAAGTGAGTGACAAATGGCTTAAAGCAGTATTTAGTAGCCAAGCAGTACGTAATCGTCGTTTAACACAGTGTCGCGAAACACAAGTTGGTTGTGAAATTCATATATAAAGCATTGAAATGTCAAAGTCAAAAAGGTAACTTCATTATCTTGTCTCTTTAACCTCTCTCCCTATTAAAATCTTACAAAAACGGCGAGAAAATGCGAAGTAAATAAATGACGCACGCATATTATCATTATCACTTTGACTGAGCTTTCTTAGAGCAAAAAATTGTATTATGCGTGCAAAATCCTTTTGTTGTTGCACCAACAAACATGAGCAGTGTTGCTTTTGATTCAAGAAAAGTCTTTGCCAACAAACAAGGATTCATCAACAAGATGCAAAATAAGGTGGTGAATTTTGTACACGCACGCACTCACAATAAAACTGTTAAAACGTCACATCCGAAAAACCCCTTTTCCTTTTCTAATCTCTAGTACATTACGGGACATTAGGTGGAATGTGTCTAATGTGAAAAGATAAAAGGGAAGATTTAAGATGGCATTACCATTATCAGCACATATCAAATTAAACAATTTCCATATTGGAGTAAAAAAGTCTCCGGGGCCTATTACGGTAAAATCTTGCAGAATTCATGGCACGTTTCTACATAGGAGGTGCACGCACAATAATTTATCCTTTTTTGCAAAAAATATGATATCCGCATAATGTCAAGTTACAGTAGAGTCGCGTTAGTGTTGCCTTCGATAACGTTGCGTCTCGTTTTAATTGCTGGTTGTTCGCCCGCCCTTCATATTTCAGTGTAAATTTGCCTCTTTATTGTTGCATCTTTTAACGTTGCGTCTCCATACAATTGCTATGCAAATCCTTCCCCTTCCATTACAGTTAACCCCCGTTATAGTTGCCTCGGGGCAAATTAAGTAAAAAACGGTAGTAATGCACTCGACGGCGGTTTTTCAAGTTACAAAGCGCAATTATATCTTCTTTTTTCCATGTAAACAATGCATAAACTTGTGTTTTCACACGCCTCATGTTTCAATCTTTCGTTTATTAAACAATTTCCCGTAGCTCAGCCGATTCGTATAATGCAGTAAGATTAGGTAATAGAGGTTATAAAACCAGGTTCAAAAATTTTGAACCAACATCATAGATGCAAAGTAGAAAGTCACTTCACTTTCTCTTCATAATAACGTTCTGGTAATCAAATTGCGGTAAAAGACGGTAAATCTCACAAAGAGGTGATGAATCTCGATAATCGGGCATTTTATCAGCGTGAAACAGCAACTTCTTCGTGACAACGTGAAAAAACTAACTTCTGTAAATGATTCCTATAGCCCAGCGAAGTCAGGCTTTATTTAACAAACATCCTATTACTAAAATTGGCTGGGAATGAAGGTTCGAAAATGTATCAATAAAGTTTTAAAACAAGTTCTGTATATGTACAAACTTAAAAGTGGAATGTTAATAAAGTAGTGAATTAGTTCTGTATTCAATTGACAAAAACCTTCTTTATAGTTGACATTAGGCAATAATAAAGAGACTCCCGATTATGCTGACTCTCTTTATTATTGCCATTGAGAGCTTTCCCGTTGGGGGGCAACACTATAGAGACTCTACTGTACTTCCTTGTAGAGAAAATCTGCATTAAAATCCTCGCATGTGTTATTTTTCCAGAGAAAGAGGGAAGGAATGTTTTCTACTAAGGAAGTTTGGCGTAGGCTTGACCAGTGTTTAGCACATTTATGGATACTGTTAGTCACGGTCTTACAGACATCGTGTTTATGCATCTGTAAAAATCTTTCGTTATTTTAAAAACCTTCTCGGAAGAAACAACTTCATTTTCTTCGTAAACCCTGAACTAGCCAGTGTAAGTTTGCCTATTTTTATGGATGCACTTTAAAGATGTTTTTAATCAATGCAGCGTTGGTTATGTATCAAAATTTATAATGTACAATCAAGAGCATAGACTAATCAGCATTCCAGAGCAAGATTGTTCTTTTCATTGAGTGCGAAATGGCAGTAAAGTTGTTTAGAAGAAATGGTATATCATTTTTAATGGATTGTCATTAACATTACCCACCCAAGCACAGCAGCAAATGCCAAAATATGTGATGTTGTTTCTATTGTGAATCTTCAGATATTTTTTTCCTCTTGCTGACCACCATTATTCACACACTGCCACACCAGCAAGTACCATAGAATAATACGATCTACCTAATAAAACATGAGCAAGCGAAACTGATGCAATTCAAAAATGCCTGCAAGCCAAATAAACACACCATGCTTTCAATACATACTTTCAACCACCAGCAGCAGCAGCACTGAATCAACCGCATTTCCATAGGTGGATTGCACAAAAAATAGCCTCTGGAAATATTTTTTGCTATCATTATCTTCATCAATCCTCTTCTAAAAGTATTAAATAAAGCTCCTTTCCTCCTACTACTGACAGCGTGTTTGGATATCAGGTATACCTATATTCATGTGACTAATGCCAAAGCAGAAAGAAACAGCTAATTCACATTTTTACGTGGAAAAGTACATATTATGCAAACGTTTTGTTAAACACCAGCCAGACTGTCTCTCAATTTGTGTACAATGTTTTTGCAGAAAAGTCGGGAATATTACTTCTGCAAAAAAACAATTCTAAATGCAAACTTACAGAAGGTAAGCACACATTGTCTGTTCGCATCTATTGTTGGTGTGGAGTCTGCAATACCAAAACACAACAGTTTTTGCAATTTGCCATAAAGAATGAAAAGTTCTCCTGAAAGCTTTATGGTCATATAATGAGGAGGACAGTAGTGCAACAATGTATGAGCGTTTCGTGTTGGTATACACTAATCCAGTTGAGCAAATTCAACTTTGCTGCTCGCTGCTGGCAAATAAATTTATCGTCTCTACTACCTACACACATTAGCTCTAAATGTCTAACGTGTAAACATGGCATGGCAGAGCATAATATTATGACGAGCCTCGAATGAGGTTTGTGTTTGAGTTTGAATAGTGACTGGTGCAGTGCGGCTTGCCAATGTTAAAAAATTCTGTTTTTATAAACTACGACATGCTCACGACAGATATCGTGCTGCTGGTAAAGTAAATGTGATCGTAGCGATGGCTGACGATATGAAGATGATCACATTATTATTGCTGTGTACTAATCCAGTTTATATTTAATCATAAACATGTGCGTTTCTTGGCAGGACTGTCATAACTTTTTTCCATTCCAAGTTCGCTTTGTATATAGGTAGGTATTATGAAACAATGTGTGTTCCATGTTGTTGAGTACGCCATGCCAGAATATTTGAACCGCCAACAAGAATCCATACTTGTTTGGTTAGCTTGGTATAAAAATGCTTCATTGTATTATGGATTACGTGCTAGTTATGCTACTTTAATGGCTTGTTTCATCCATCACTATTTTTATTTGGATGGTGATAGACATTGCTAATAATATGCATACAAATGACGGGGATGATCTCATCCCCATAAACCAGCCAACAGGATGGGAACTAGTGGTAGCAGCTCCTTGGAGTGAAACGCGCGGCCATCGGGCTGCTGTCTCATCATTGTATTTTGCGTATGGAATTAATTATCCTAATACCTGTTGCACGGACTGTGCAGATAGCCATAATTGCAAACTTTACCTTTGTGCGTGCTTATATGAATACATGGCAAACATTATATAATTAGAAAATTATTGAAATCCACATATATCCCGCTGCTATGATGGCTACTATGTGTGCCCAACTGGTCATATTTTATAGCTTGACAGTCATTACGTTATACTTTTCAAAAGGACTCGTCAATGCTGAATTATTATTTAGTTTTATGTTCTCAGTTATTATGTGCTCTGTAGCACGCGGTGTCGGCTCGTCAAGTTAAAGCCTTTATGTTGCTAATTGTAATATTATTGGATATGATGTACCGCATCATATCATATCATCATCATGCGGATATTTTCAATAATCCCTTGCTAATAACTTCTGCATGGATCATTCATTTTCCATTTATTGCTCTGCGGCTATATAAGCAATCCTCTTCATTACGGCCAGTTTTCACAAAGTACTTTTTTTTGTATCTCTCTTGGTCGGTTTCGTGTCAACCCTTTCAAAGTACAAGTAGGAAAAAAGTTGAAGATGTGCGTAGAATAAACTGC
>JAIQCH010000250.1:0-11991 GCA_029691765.1 Entomobrya proxima
ATGATTGTGGTTGTGGTTGTTTGGTTTTAGTGTGCAGAATGGACCGACCATGCTCAAAAAGTCTTGGCGGATAAGGAAGTTATTAAAACTTTAAGGTCAATCTACGAGGCAGATAAATCAATTGGACAGCTTAAGAGATTTTTGGTAAGACAAAAAAACAGAAAATAAAGTGCCAAGTAAATGCTACTGCTTTACTTATGTACGTCTTTCTTTCTCCTTTCTTTAGTATTTTACTCTGATATTGTGTGAAGAAAAGTTAACCCCAGCCAACTTCAAGGAAGCGTATGCTAGTATTTTTGGTTGCCAAAATCATGTTCAAATGGCTCTAGACTTACCACTCAGTGAGTTGGTTGTGGTAAGTGTCATTTAATCATGCGATCATACATAATACAGGAAACGATAAACATAAAACTACTCCATTTGAAAAATGAGGTCGTTTAAAGCTTTTTATGGGGTTTTTCAACAGCTTCTTGGAGTATATAAAAAGATCCAGCGGAGTCAACAGGCTTGGCAACCTGCCGAAGTGTTTGAAATCATAAAGAAACCGTACGGCCTATATCAACTCCGGAAGGACGACTTTATAAAAACAATATTAAAACTGCAGGTATTTGCAAGAAATCACGTAAAATGTTATTATATATTTTTTTCTGGAAAGAATGGAATGTAGCAAAAAATCCTTTTCTGTAAATTTTGCTCACAGGATCTAGAATTGGTTGTTCCGGTCGGAGGAAACAAAAATCGACATGTTGGCAATTTGAACGAGTCTTACTTTAAATGTGAAATTTCTTATTTGGAGTTCCAGGATATTTGGAAGCGCTACCCAAATCTTCCCAGTTTCTTCAATGAATTCTTATAAGGCTGAAAAACCAGATTTTATATTCTTAACACGAACAAAATGCCCTCATGGCAGCTAATTTGTAAGGACTCAATTTGTTAGGCGTGAGCTTTTCTACAAACCGAGATTCATTTTCTGCTTGAGAAGAACTCGTTCGTTTTCTCCAAGTGTGACTGAGTATTATTGTGTTTATCAGAAAATTGTCCTTGTAGTTGATTGCGTATGTTGGAGAGTGATTTATTAGCTTTTTTCGATATATTTCAAGTGTACATATTTTTTGCTATTTCAATTCAACTTTTGTAGATTTGAGTTGAACTCGGATAAAAATAAATGATTCTTTTCACGTTTCCGCAGATCAGGGACGTTAGTGACGTTATTGGGTACATTCATTTGGTATAAAAATATAGTGGTCTAATTTTGGCACGCTATTGTACTGACCACGTGTAGTTTATATGAGCGTTTCCGGTGCATGTGGAAGTAGGGCAGTGCGAGTACGCCAGCATTAGGCACGCAGTATGGCATGTAGGAGTATCGATCGTTTCATGCAGGAAATTTTTATGGCATTCCAGCGCCGTGCTAACATGCATTGCTTTTTCGTGCTAGGTATTTTAAACAAGAATTATTGCAAATTGCGAATGAATATGTATGTATGAGAAAGGGATGGTCGGCACTCCTCGGTGAAAGCGTTTTGGGTACTGCCACTGCCCGCGTTGCATTGCTGAAGGTTAACTTTTTCTACAGGGCTATTGTATATCATTTAAAACTAAGGTAATCCAGGAAAGTCGAGATTGTTCTGCTTCTATTTTTAAAACGCTGATTGCTTTAAAAAATCGGTTAGCGTTATCATATTATATATCTGATTGTTTTCATATTACTCAAAACACAAAAGAGCCTTTGTCGGCGAGATTAGAAAAGAATGTGGTCTACCGTGACAATTACGAACGAAACAAATTGCATTCTTAACATTGCCTTAAAATTGGCAACTCCGCTATACTATGAAAATAAAGTCATGCCTGGACAAAGTGTTGTAAGGTAAATATTCAAATCTTAATTTTAACCGGCTACTTCTAAACTGATTCCTTTAATAATTAATTTTGTTCCGGTGGATTCTTAATAAATAGAAAAGTTGGAAAGGTACTTTTCACAGTTGAAGCCAAATTATGGAATGGAGACAACACGTATGACGAAGTGAGGGACATTATCGCTCCAATCACCATGATTTCCTCTGCAGCTCTGTCTGGTGCTCGTGGCTTGGCGGCTATGGCTTCAGGTCACGCTGCAGAGGAAATGAAAAACCGGGGACAGCAGACCTTTTCATTGGGAAGAGTATTAATCCCCGAGGAATGTCCGGAAGAGACACAGAAGACCATTAAAGTTTGGATCACCGATTGCGCCGTGAGAGAGCATGGATTTTACATGGGTTCCGACAGAACCATCCGTATATCCGGTGGACCTCCTACAACTTACGACGAGGAAAATGACACACAACTGCTTGAAAGTTGTGAACCCTTTGCACTAGTTTACTGAAATAACCAGGCAGCAGCAGTATTTAGAATTGCTGACCACTCAAATTAAAACAGTGAATTTAGAAGCAGGAGGGATGTTTTCAAAATACAATGTATTACCAACATCAATATTATTACAACCTTGAAAATTGTATTAGACCTACAATCCTACAACCTATCTATGTATTTCTGTAAATGGGGAAATCAAAAAAGAAGATGTTCTTTCAGAGTAAATTATGTAGGTTAACTGAAAGAATCCCCAATTAGAAAATTAGGCGAACAGTTTAAATAGTAGAACAGGTAGTAATATAGTTACAGCAATGTATTCATAGTGCGCGCATCATCATATCAGCTATCAAAAGCCTAAACTTAGAACACTGGAGATTCTCAACGAGATTTAAGAAAAATGTTAAAACATTCCAAATTCTCTATCTGATTAAGATACTTGGTTAGAAACTGGGCTACGATCTTTTCGATAAGGTGACCAGGAACACCCAGTGTTTTACTGCAAACATTTTTATGCATGTTTAATATTTAACAAAATGAGCAAACACCACATCACGTCTTTTACAGAATGCTTAAGTTAACTGCGTTTATTGACTGCGTATAATAATTACTAATTATTAGTATGTAACAATTTCGTTCACGTGTCCACCAAAAAATAATAATCTAAAGGAATGCTTTTCTACTCTATATGATATCCGTTTGGCCTTTTTGAGAGACTTTACAATACATTGAAAATGGGAAGGGAACATTAAAATGAGGATTACAATTATTATAATAAGCAATTACAGAGTCGACTTTACACATTGTGATTTTAAGTAACTTTAGTGAGTCTTACCGTACCTCTTTATGTAACAAATAACACAAGATTTGTTTTAAATCGGTAAATTGTTGATTATTGTTAAGTCAGAGGAGATCTACTACTGCACTGTTACTGTGTTGAATATAGTGATACCAATTATTTATCAAATAAGAAAAACGATGAAGGAAAAAAGACGAAAACATTGTTACTAAATACATGATGCAACATTAAACATTATGCTATGTACAATGATAATTTCATAGCACTTATAATATACTAACACTAATTTCAGGTGGACCGTTGAGATTAACTTCAAATTCTGTATGATTAGTAATCATTGATTATAACACAGATATTATAATTTTATACATGTACTTGAGTAAATTAACGCATCTTAGTAGAAGACAATAAAAATTTGTTTGGGTGAACCTCAGTTCTTTTTCAGGATACAAGCAGCACAATTACTGAATGAACCCTCAAACCTACACTTTGTGGTGCGAGAGCATTACGTTTAATGTTAGTTTCGATTCTTAGCAATAAATTCTGGAAAACAATGAGCTACAATGTTGAAAAATAAACTTAATTGTTACCGCTTCAACTCGTATTGAATTTCTTTGTCACTTATTTACATTGCTTGTTTGTATAAATTAGAAAACTGCAAAAATATCAAATCTACTCTACTTTAATTACTTCTATCTCTGCCCAGTTATCATTCTCTATCTTATCTTTTTGTACCTCTTTTTTAACCTTTGGAGACCACTGTTTAATTTGATGTGCCTCATGTTGGAGAAACAACCTTTTATACACCTTTTGAATAATTTTCATTTTCTTGTCTGGATTTATGCCCTTTATACTTTCAAACTTTAGCTTTGCTTTAGTACTACCATCATCGTAAAATGTGACAATTATGTGACATTTAAACCTTAAAATTTTACTCTTTTTCGCTGCAGCAATTTTAGCAGCCCTTTGACTGCTGGCATTGTCATCCTTAATTATTTTCAAGAATTCTTCAATTTTCTCTTCAAGTTTCTCCTTTTTGTCTTGAATAAACCAATCGTTAACCTTAGACTTTAAGCACTCACAAGTGAACTTGGCCTCAAACCCTACCTCATTACTGTTGATTTTTAAGCCTTTGTTGGTCATCACAAAGCATAACGGCCACAGCTTGTTCTGAAAACCCAAATACATGTCCAACCACAGGGTCTGCATTTGTTTCAAGTGTTCTATCACCTTCCTCTTGTCATCCTTGCTTTTCTTGGTAATCTTCTCCAGAAACAGGGTGCGAAACTCGTTACTAATTTCTGATTCTAACTGAACATCCTCCCCCATTGACTCCACAGCAGCATTTTCGCTCTCTCCATTGACAGTTTCCTGTGGAACGTCGTCAGTGTCCATGTTTTCCGAACCGGTACTTCCGTTTCCGCTGTCACTAGCCGTTGCTTCCACTGGCGGGTCCTCGTGTGAATTGTTAGAATTGCTGTCATCTGATAACTCTATAAGCACAGGATTCTCTGAGGATCCATCTCTGGCAGTCCCAGCACCAATCAGTCCAGGCCCTTGGGTCATAAATACATATCATCAATTACCGTAATTCTCTCCCTCCGGACAACAGTCTTTAACAATTTAACTTACATTCAAAGTCAGCAACATCACTCTTCCGTCTCAGTCCCAAAGTATTGTCACGAAAGGTCAACTGATTAGGCTGTTCCCGCATGATCTTCATCACTCTTTCCACATCCTCTCTGCAAATAATCACAAAAATTCCACAAATGCTATCGTACTCATAGTATTCTTCAATTGCTGATTCTCTTTGAAATCAAAGTTATACCTCTGTCCAAATTGTATCACAAAATTCTGTGGTCGCTCGGTCCAGCATACAAAGTCCACCGTCATAATGTCCAGGTCCAAGAACAACTCCAACACTTCCGATGGCAGGGGATAGGGAGGAGCTGGGGCGTAAATCACCAAACTCCTCAGGTTCTCCTGGTCACTCCATTTTAGAAAGGAAGATCTGGACACTGTCTGATGCTGCTGTTCCCACAAGTGATTCACCCACTTTTCAAATATATGCGACTGATAGCCGCATCTTCTACACTTATGAAGTAGCATAGTAATAAGTAATCTAACCTAACAAACAATTAAACAGTTAACCATTAATCTGACAACTAACTAAAGTTTCTGAGTTTTAAGATGAAACAATGCTTGCTTCTGAAAAACCGACTCTTCTCTTTGTAAACATATCAAAGCATCCCTTCACAAAATCTAAAACACGTGCTTCGAGCCAATCTGCTCACTGTGCATTTTGTCCCACATGTTCCGATGGCTTTTTGCTCGTTCGTGTACAATGCTTACATCTGCATTCCATAATGTGTATGTTTTGTTGGTACTTTGTTCAGTGACGCTACAAATTCCATGCAAAACATCAATCAACTATCAACTATGTATGTGGTTAATTATTTGCTCATACTATATTCCATCATGCTTTATGGAACTTTCATGAAGATCTGTAGGACTATAGCCCTGTTTTAAAATGCATAATATACGGAAACTAGAGGTATTCAAATATTTTAGGAAAAATCGTTGATGCATTTGCAAATAATCAGATAGTGGTTAATTTAGTTCAATTGATATTTTTATTCCATCATTAATGCACAATGTTATAACCAATTAACGGGAGTTTCTTATGGCTTTTCCTTGGTTGGGTGGCGAGCCTTTTGACCTTTTGCCTGACGATCAGGATCTCTGTCCTTTGCGCCGGGATTGGCTGCAATAGTTGCCTTTAAAATCACTTCTTGAATTGAAATCAACGTTTTTACAACGCTAAAAATAAACGGAAATAGTTTTAGTGAAATTATACCAATATCTGTAGAAGCATTGCAAGAAATATTACAGATTTTAAAGTTGCGGAAAACTTATTGATGGCAGAAACGAAAAGATCTCAAAGGTATAGGATTGGAAATCCAAGATAAAACATGAAGCAGGGTGTACTTTCGAACGGTTACTTTATCTCCTTAGTGTCAATGCGTTCTATTGTTGATACATTGAGACAAACAGCAAGCCAGGTCAAATAATTTTCGCTGTGTGTTTTTTTGCTTGTTATTTCGTTGTAATTTTTCGTATCTATTGAGATAAAGTAACCGATTGAAAAATAACATAGGGAACATAGGCGCAGTGCTGGATTTGCTTCTATTTCCAATCCTATTCTTTGAGGTCTTTTGCAGAAACGTAAGGATGAAGATGTATTTATGAACTACACTATAGTTAATACAGGGATGGTCTATAATAGTAGTCCGATTTTATGCTTCGCATTGTGAGCAGCATAATTAAGCCTGTTGATAAAAATTTCGTGATACAGTTAACGACTAACTGATGATTGTATTGTTGTGTGACAATGCTTTTATGCTGATTGCTATATTTTTATTGCATTCAATTAAAACACAGACAAGATACCTATGTGTATTGGTACCGATAATATGGCCAACAAAGTCCAGACGACATAAGTTAAAGTGTAATATGAAAATATGATTGACTTGACTTATTACGACTTATTCATACATAGACAATAGTGCCAATCACTTGTTCGATAGAAAGCTAAAACGCTAAAAAGCGCCGATAGAATTTGGCGTTTTTTGACCGCGAAATTTCAAAATGTTGGCTTTTTAGCCAAAAAAATTCTATCTACTCCGGAGATGATAGAATACAGAAAAAGCGCTTTTTTGCAGCAGAGCAATTATGATCAGTGATCGGTATACGGCGTAACCTTAACAACTGAGACGGAGATCAGGCACAACAACAATTGTGATAAAAAGCTAGCATCAATTTTATCATAGCGCTCAGATGCACTGATAAAAATCGACAGGATAAAAAGCAGCGTTAGAATTTTTTGTGGTTAAAAAGTTTTAGACTGAGAGGCACTAATATGTCTTGTCCATATATATTATTGTTGATGTATTTATAAGCTCAAAATTAATACAGATACAAGATATATAAACATTTTATATTGTTTTAGTTCTGAGATAGCTTCAATCAATGTGATACTCTTGTGAGTTTCAAATTTTCAAAAATAAAAAGTGGAAAATTCTCAATAAACAATAGAACTGAACTGTATCATGCTAAACATGCTTAAAATCGTTGATTAATATTGTACTAGAGTTCACTCAAGCTACGCTTTGAAACCAAAAATATTAAACATCTAACATTGATTACTGTACATTTAAATTGTACTAATTTATAAATGCTATGGATTATCTATTTTCCTTCAAATTGTTTTACATTGATTACGTTGGTTGCCATGGGTACCGTGGTTACGTTGCCATGGTTACCGTGTTTACGTTGCCATGGTTACCGTGTTTACGTTGCCATGGTTACCGTGTTTATGTTGCCATAGTTACCGTGGTTACGTTGCCATGGTTACGTTACCATGGTTACTGTAGTTACGTTGCCATGGTTACCGTGTTTACGTTGCCATGGTTATTGTGGTTACTTTGCCATGGTTACTGTGGTTACTTTGCCATGGTTACCGTGTTTACGTTACCATGGTTACCGTGTTTACGTTATCATGGTTACTTTGGTACGTTGCCATGGTTACTTTGGTACGTTGCCATGGTTACCGTGGCTACGTTGCAATGGTTACCGTGGTTACGTTGCAATGGTTACTGTGGTTACGTTGCCATGGTTACCGTGTTTACGTTGCCATGATTACTGTGGTCTCGTTTGTTTACATTGTTTATATTTTACATTGTTTACATTTTACATTGTTTACATTTTACATTGTTTACATTTTACATTGTTTACATTTTACATTGTTTACATTTTACATTGTTTACATTTTACATTGTTTACATTTTACATTCTTTACGTTTTACATTGTTTACGTTTTACATTGATTACATTTGTTACCGACGAACACCACAATCACCTTATATATATATAGATTATGTTCAACCTTTATGAATCACAAACATTACGCGATGTAATAGATAATTTGATTAAAAAGATAGGCAGGAGGAGAGTTTGTTTAAGATGACAAACTTTCTGAGAGTTCTTCCAACGCTCATATAACCATCCTTTGCTTCAGAGTTATCCATCCTTTACCTTCATGAAAGTAAACTTTTTCGTCATCAAAACATAAAAAAGATTAATAAACAAAACTATCGAAAATGCGCAAGTTTGATTGATAACACTTGTCTAACTAAATACATAGTATGCATGAAGTACAAATAAACAATTGATGCTGGGAATTATACTCCTTAAAAATTTGAAATGCTCTTAAGTTTTAATGTGACATTTTTTCAGGGTTTACATTGCAATAAGTAAACTACATCTTCCACTGGTCGTAGTATTTTATGAATTCAATCTAAAATAGCTACTATGCATTTTTGCTGTAGTACATATGCAATACAAATATTGATTTGATGATATTTGAAAAAAATGTTAAATTTACTTCATCAAATCAGAAACTTAAACCAATTTAGGATTAAAATCTAACATTCCAACTTGTTATAATAAGTTATGACTTTTCCCTTTTAGCTTTTGCGTCCTTTTGAGCTTTCAGCGATTTTGCAACACGAGCAGAGTCACTTTCCTTTGCACTAGGGTTAGCGATTGTAGCTGCCTGTGTTGATCAACAATTTTTGAAAAATGACATAAAAATGCTCGGCTACAAACTAAAATTGTTGTTTTACCAAAAGTTGTAGAAAAATGTAACAATACAGCAGAGTTTGCAGCAGTGAGTGTAACCAGTTCATTTTGTCGGACGATAATATGATTTAAGTTATCTTAGTTGATGTTAGTTATGTATTAGATTTTTAATTGATTATGAATGAGAAGGATATGAGGTGTAGTGTAATTGGAGATCTGATGCTAGTGGGCTACTTGAATTTCAATAAAAGTTAAAGAAAAACAAATTGACATTCTTGGTACCTATCTAAAATGCATTAAACATTTATTATCGCATTGAATGTCGACTCATCTGCTTCAGACTTTCAGATAAATCATCCATAAAAACAGTGAACAATAAGATCTTTCATCTTTAATTATCAAATATTGTAGCCAATTTTATTAGTATCATGGACAGCGTTCCGTTCTGTTGGTATTCATAATGATACATACTTTGTTCAGTGAAGCTACAAATTCCATGCAAAAAATCAATGGACAATGGAACTCGTTATCCAATTCATTACTCTATCTTACCTCCTACCGGATTTTCATTAACCCCCTAGACCTGTTATAAAATGTAAAATGCATAATAAATATGAACTAGATGCACTCTGTAAACTGTAGATGAAAGTATTTATTAGGAAATATCGTTGATGCAGATAGGATATTATAAATAATAATTTTGTCGATATATCCACAAAATATAGTTTTGATATTATATTTTTATTAAACCAATAATATAACAATTAACGGGAGTTTCTAATGTCTTTTTCTTGTGATGATGGCATGCTCTTTGCATGCCATGCTGTCTTTTGAAATAGTTTAATGAAAATGAACTTTCAATTACGGGATTTACTTAATTTTGGCTTCATTTAACAGGGTAATCCAAAAACTTTTAAAAAGCTGAGATCAAACCAAGGATAGTACTTATTTTTATAAAAACGACGATGTTAAAGGATATTAAACGTGAAATCGTTTACTTATCGACGTTTTGATGCCTAAAAGGTAGTATATATTCTTAATAATATCAATGCAATATGCGATCCGCTAATAAATTCGTAAAACGAAACTGGCCAAATTTGGTTGCAAAACCGTTTTTATTCAAATAAGTATGAACTACAATAAACAAAATGACATGTAAATTTAAAGGAGATTAGGTTGACTTTTCCTTTTTTGCTGCATTTTCACGAACCTTTTGTGAGTTCTTCCAGCGGTCAAAACCATCTTTTGCTCCAGGACTGGCCACAACACTAATCTGTACAAGCGAACTTACTGTTATTTTAAGTCTGAAACTAACGAATGATTAGAGTGATTTTTACCATTGTTTGCAGAAGGATCGAACACGCTATAATTTGCGTTATAGTACGCAACCAATTCATTGTGAAAGCCTTAGTTCTTCAAATCTTTGAAGAAGATAACTTGTCTGTTACAACTAGTGAAATTGTTTTTTTAATGGCTAAAATGACACTTTACTTAAAGAATATCACTGACGTAAATGTGTTATTAAAGTTAATCTTGTTTAAACCACCTTCGTAAAGGTGTACGTAACACCTCGTAAAAAAATTGCCTATTATTATTATGATACTACTCTGTTTGTTCATTTTATAGCTAGATTAAACCTGATTCCATGCATGCATGCATGGAAAGCCCAGTACCAATTGTTTTTTCTTTCCATGATACACCCGGACCCGGTATATTGGCATAATAATCCAAAGTTTCTGACAGGATTCATACCAAAAGCTACACCAAAAACTACGTTGCTGCCAATAATTTTGCATCAAATCATGTATTGTAAAGGCAGCATAGGAATGTAGTGAACATAATAGTGTAGTGAAGAACATAATAAGCATTTGGCATAATCAACATGAAACAAAGAAAATGTACAAAACTGACCGATTTGGCTTCGAGTACATAACATTTACACGATCAACGCGTTATTTTAATTGCTTACAACACCCAAGAGCTAAAATTCGCAATTAGAATGTAATCTTCAATTATTTTCCATTTCGTGAAAGGATTTTGTTAGGAATGTATTTTTTAAATGTCTTCATATTTATAGTATTTCTAGCTTGTAAAAGTAGCCACTAGCCACCACGCATTAAGCTACGCATATAATAATGACGCACAATTGCCGTCAAATAGTCAATGTGGTAGTCACAGGATGACGATCGCACATTTTGCATTGTTGTCTAAGTTAATTATTACTGGTACGCACGACGCATGTGAAATGAAGCGGTTAAACTAAAAGTAAAGTGGCTAAATTACTACCTTGAGGTGTCTTTACCACTTTCCTATGTACTTTATTGTTTGCACTTTGCAATGATAGAGCAAGAGCAAAAGACGGGACAATAAAATTGTTATGCATTCTTCTCGGGTAGCAAGTAACACATTTACTTGACAATACCATACTTTTATATAACTATCTCTACTACATTATATTCTTCAAACGTTACCCATAATAAGAAGCACAACAAACCTCTAAAACACGACAATCTTTTTAAGCATTATGTACATTTTGCACTTACAGGGGGAATCATAAACTAGCCATCATCTTCTTTTTATGGCTGAATGTGACAACTCTCCTAGCCTCGTGGTGTGCAGCCTTCATTATGAAATATGGGAAATAACAGCTCTGACTGTGACGGAGGGTTAGAGTTAAAAGTAAAGGAGCGCGACTGAAAAGTCTGCAAACCCAACAAGGTGCAATACATACTGTGCAAATTGAATGAACGGAATTACTATTGACTGCATCCTGCGTTTTGAATGCTTGATAAATTAAGTCGTTAAAAAATTCTCATCATCAATGCATTCGCGATGCCTTCACCTTCGCGAAAAAATTTTACAGGAATAAAATTAATTTTCAACAAGCTCATCATCAAAAAGTCATTACGTTGCTCCTCCTTTCCCTTTCCATTTTATTGTTTCTTTGCAAAGTTAAACAAGAACTCTCTAAATTATCATGTACTGCTTAATTTTAGAAACTGCGGGATTGTTTTTAAGAATTGCAATTTATGTGCTTATTATATCCGATTCAGGGAAACGGAAATATGCTTGTCTGCTAAAGAAGCAATTATTTTCTTCTAAAAAATTATTATGCGTGCTGAGTCTCAACTGTTTTATTTGATTTTGAATCAAAAAGGAGAATTTTCTTTAGCAAAAAAGTGTGCGTTTGCCTTCACTTCATTCGT
>JAIQCH010000251.1:0-11938 GCA_029691765.1 Entomobrya proxima
TGCTCTGTTGATGGATCATGGGAAAGCAGTTGTTAATAGCAAACTTCATCTTATGCTTTTTTGCTTTGCAAAATCGAACATGGTGCAGTAAAACGTGCCAGAATTCCGATGCTGTATTTTTGACATTAATTATGAAGTACGCTGCTTGAACTGTTTTGTAGAATGCCTTGTAAGGATGTGCCGTGCATCACAATTCCATGCCAAATTATATTTTGTGGATTTTATTAATTTTATTATTATTAATTATTAATTTATTATGTGTTTTCTTTCATACACCCATAAAAATCCTTCTACAAATCACTGTCACTCGCAATTTATTACTTTTTTGTTGAACATTGTTTGTTCCACTTTGCTACTGAAGTATCTCTTCACTTTTGACACCTCATCAAATATTCATACCTGATCTGGCTTGACTGCATGTCAGAAAAATGAAATACATCAATCAATCGTTTTTCTTTTTTTTAGAAAGCGGCTTGCTGGCTTAGAAATAAAACAAACATCTGCCTTATTTCCTTTCCAATTGCTAAGAGCAACGCAAGCTATTTACTGAGTAAGCCCAATCGGCGAGATTGAATATTTTTTCTTGACATGCAATACACACTCAAATTTTTTACTTAATCTACATGATCTCAAACAAAGCAAGAATGTAAAATTCATATTCAATAATTTTCTTGCATCGAAACTTTCCGTACTACATCCGAGCTGTCACTAGCTCATTCATAATTAATACGGATATTTAATATGTACGTGTTTAAATTTCTCTTACAATGCTCACTTTATACAAAGGTTTATAAGTTGGCATTTTTTGAAGCAAAGTTTGGTTACATCAATAAAAGCCTTCAACGTCTGATAAAAACAATGCGCTACATAACTGGAAATGTACAAATTTTAAACAAATTTTAAAGCTCAAACCCCGCAATTGTGATTAGGTGTCTGCTATGAGCGTGATGTTGTAATTGTACTTTCTCAAGCTTTCTCTTTGTATTCTGTTTTTGGCATCTTGTTCCAACTGAAATGTAATTTTCACTTCTGGTCTAGCTATATTACACACCCTCAATAACTCTTATTTAGTTTGACTTCACTTGATTTGAAAAAGTATATTGAAGATTTATGCATATTTACCAGTTACTACGGAACCACTTAACCATGCCTCAAATCAGGAATTGGGTAAATTACTAAATTGCATTTTTGAAGGTGTTTTTATACCACAGAAATCAGAAGTACTAAAATCCAATTCAACACTTATATTTTTAAAACCTCTGATGCAATGTCAAAATTAAATTTGTTTTTTTTTGTTAAAATGTAACATACTTTTAATTGTAAGTAGTTTTAAGTAAATATAATTTTAGTCTTTTATTCACAAACATTGTCTTTATTGATATTACAAACTTGACTGATACGAAGAAGCACTTCACATTTTCATTTTTACACATTTTTGCAACAGAATCATAACTATCTTTAGGTAGCACGCAACGTAGAATGCTTTTTCGGTTGTATTATTCCAACGTTTTATGACTTTGTGGTTTGGTGAGTATTTGCATGCTGTTGCAATTCGTTAGAATCACAAAAAACTTTTCGCAAATTGTGCATTTATAAGGACTCTCCTTAAGATGACGTTTCAAATGACCATATAAATAACTTTTTGCAACATATTTTCCACGGAGCTCACAGTCAACTAAATTAGTTTCAGCGTGAATTTTCTTATGTTCTTTAATACACTGCACACACATCGAAAAACACATCCAAAACACATCTCCAAAAATTTGTTCCATTCACAAAACCTGTAATAATTCCAAGACCAATCCGAAACTAGCTTGGAAAATCATGTATTCAAAGCCAAGTTATATCTTGGTTCTAGTTAACTATTGGCTTATTGGTTAACGTGAAAGTGATTCAGGATGACTTTTGCTCCTCTAAACTTGAATCCAACCATTGAATTTTAGGTATAGTGAAAACATGTTTTTATCTTGGTCCTAATTCTGTAAAATTGTGTTCTATAAAATCTCTTCACTAAAGTATTGCTGCTTCCAAATCTCTTTGGGGGGTGGGTGCGTAGGGGTGCACTTTAGTAACTCCCCAAAGATTACATGATTACTCAAACGTAATGAAACCTGTTCTTTTTGTAGATTGTCCTTTCCGGACAGTTGTGGCTAAACAATCTACACCGTTTCCTTGGAATGTTTCGTTTTCATATGTCGTTTCAACGTGTTATTACGGGTGTACCGGAGACTACATATTTTGCATTCAAAAGCTTTATTTTGATGAGTGTGCAAATGCTGTTTAAGTTCTGAAGTGGTTGGGAATGTTTTATTACAAATTTTACATGCATAAGACATTTCCTTTAGGTGACGATTCAAATGTTGTTCCATAGAATGTTTTCGAATGCGTTTTCCACACAACTCACAGGCAACAAGGTCTTCGCGAGTGTGACTCATTATGTGGACATTCAACATTGAGTTTGATTTAAAGGCTTTGACACAAATGTTGCATTGATAAGGTCGGGTATTAGAATGCGTTTGTATGTGGCTGTTCAGCGTGCCTTTGGTTTTAAACGATTTACCACAAATTGTGCATTTGTGAGGTCTCTCGTTTGTATGTATTGTGACATGTCTATTGAAACAAAGCTTTAATGCAAACTCTTTTGTGCAAACATTGCACTTGTATGGCTTGATCTTCTGATGCATCCGCTTTTGATGAACAACTAATTTACACCTGTCAATAAACGCCTTGTCGCAGTCGTTGCACTTGTTGAGCTTTGGTTTGTTGCTGTGAACATATCTTTTATGATTACGAAGTTGTGGTTTTGAGTTGAAACTTTTTCCACAAGTTGTACACACAAAAGATTTTTTGTCACTATGAACGTATTTATGGGAATTTAGTTCCAGTAGAGTTATAAATCGTTTCTTGCAGACGTCACAGCGGTGCGGTCTTTCCTGTGTGTGTCTAGCGATGTGCAATAACATGTAGCGTCGTATTGTGAATAATTGGTTGCATAAATTGCACGAAAAGGTTGGTAGAGTTCCTTTATGCTGCTGTGTGTGAAACTTGAATTTGCTTGCACATGAAAACTCTTCTTGACAAAACTTACAAATATGAACTTTCTCTTGAGTATGTGCTCGAAAGTGAATATATAATTCACTTTTAAATAAGAAACGTTTGTTGCAAAACACACAAGAATGTTGTTTTTCTGATTTGTGTCTTAGTAAATGATGTGCCAGTTCAGAATTAGTCTTGAACTTTGCATTACAAACGGAGCACTCATATTTACGTACATTGGAATGTGTACTTTTGTGACAATTTAGGTTACCTTTGGAAGTAAAGCTTTTGCTGCAAATATTACAAAAGTAGGGACGCTCTCCAATATGTGCTAGCAAATGGTATCTATGACTTCCCGTAGATGCTGATAACTTGCTGCAGAAAACGCAAGAAAGTTTACTGCCCGGATTACCTATTCAAAGCGCAAAAACTTTAGATAATAACGTTGGCTTATAATTTTTTTTATTATTGCTTTGAATAATCATCATTAGCATAATAGATAATAGTCAAATTATGAAAAAATTAGTCTTTCACTCACTATTTCTCTGTTCCATTGTTAGCTACGGTTTAATATCTGAAAAGATAAGTTTTGCACAAAACTAAAAATTATAATTGAATACACAGCTCAAGAAAATTTTCTTATTAAAACTATTTTTTATTAAACTGACGGAATCTCCACAAACGTTTTTCGTGTAAGTGTATAATCTTGTAGATTTATTATAAATTAATTCCAGGCTAAAACGTTCTGACAGGTTGTTCGGGATTATAAAGCCAGTTATGCATTAACAAATTCACAGCTTAGTTAAGAGTTTTTGTAAAACTTGTTTGTTTCACCATTTCACTAATAGGTCACGTATTCTCGACTTTTTGCACTTGAATTTTTATGTCTTTGTTTTGCGGGCTTTTACAGGAAAATCTAAATGCACCTATGACTTGCTTTTTTTTAAATCCCAGAAAATTTCAGCTCTTGTCTCAAGCATTACCAAGTCCCGAATGAATTTTTTTTCTTCGTTAAACCTATAATACAAGCTAGGCTAGAAAAAAACAAAAGGGCAACAGTAGGGAAAATCAATAAGGAGGAGGGTTCTCGCTTTCAACACTGTATAAAAGCAGATGTGAGCTGTACAAATTCTTGCGTGATGTGTGAGCTTTTGTCCGCCTACCTAGATTACACCACCCAAAATTGTTTACAATTTCTCCAATACATTTTGAAAAAAAAACGCTGGCGTGATGACACCTTAGAAGTATTTTAATGACTTAATGTCCATAAAAACCTCCTTCAACTAGTCGCTGTCACTTTAACGGCCCATTATTTTGTTGTTGAAGGTTTTCTTTTTCACTTCCCAATTGAAATCTTCCTATTATAAATATTCATTTTTCAATAATAAAAAATATAGCATGCGCATAACTCCATCACGACCCCTCTTCCTATTCAACTAATAATCCAATCCAAACACCTGCATTACGTAAAAGGACTAGGCCCTCTTCCTTTTGACATTATATAAGTTCATGCATGCCTGTCGCCTGGCCTGACTGAATGCTAGAAAATTGAAATTCCTCACGCAACCAATTGTCAAGCGTGCTGTTTGAACTTTTGCGTAATTCGTCAAAAACAGCACCCTGCTCGCACCACGTAAAATTGTACCATTTTTTGCAATTCGGTTTAGAAAGAAAACCTTCACGGGTAAAGCATATTTTAATGACATATAATGTTTTAATACACCTATAAAAATCCTTTAAATGTCACTATACCTCAAGGTTCATTATTTTTTGTTGAATGTTTTCCGTTCCACTTTGCAATTGAATATTTCTGTATTAAATATTTATTTATTTATTTCATTATTATATATTTATGTAGTGTGCGCGTAAGCGCATCACGATTCTTTTCCCACAAATTACGTATGATTTAAACACCCACATTAATGTAGAGGTTAAGACGCCTATCTTTCTGACACGTCATCAAATATTCATACATGGTGCCTGGCTTGACTGCACGCGCATGTCAGAAAAATGAAGTTCATCATGCAATCATTGTTCATTTTTTAAAAGGTGCTTGCTGGCTTTGAAATAAAACACATCTGCCCAATTTCCTTCCCAACTGATACCTTATTTTGCGATTCTTATGTAAATGCTTAATAGTGCAACGCAAGCCTATTTACGACGTAAACCAAATCAGCGAGCTGGAATGTTATTTTCTAACTTAATGCACGATCCAAATTTGTCAAAATCCAATTTACGTCATCTCATGCAATGGAAAAATACACTCATTCTCATTACTCAATAATGTCCTTGCATCAAAAGTTTCCATACTACATCCAAGCTACATCCATAATTAATACAATTGTTTAATATGTACGTTTTTGGAATACTTTAGCAATGTTCGCTATATGAAAATATTTCTAAGCTGGCATTTTTCTGAAAAACAAAGTTAGGTGACATCCATAAAACCTTCAACGTCTAACAAAGACGATTCGCTACATGACTGGAACTGTAAAAATGCCAAATACATTAAAAGCGCAAACCCTGCAATTGTGTTTAAGTGTATGCTATGAACGTGATGTTGTAGTTGTCATCTCTCAAGTGCTATCTTTGGCAGCGGTAAAACGTTGTATAAAAGCAGATGTGAACGGTAGAATTATTTACTTGATGTGTGACTTTTGTCTGCTTACATAGATAACACGCTGTGATTCACACTAACCCAAATCGTTTTATTTCTTCAATACACTTCGGAAAGAACATGTAGCTGATGAAAAATATTTTAATGACTTAATGTCCGTAATAACTCTTATCACTTGTCACTGCCTCTCACGACATATTACTTGTTTTAAGCGTTTTCTATTCATCTTTGCATTTGTGGTATATTCCTATATTAAATATACATTTATTCGTTTTTCATCAATAAATATGTAGTATGCGCTATTACATATGCATAACTTTAACACTATTCTTATTCCAATTCAACCAATTACGCATTATCCAAAAACATGCATTAAGCAAATGAATTAGGCCCTATTTCTTATCGTCACTTTATAAATTCATGTCTGTTGCCTGACTTGACTGCATGCTAGAAAAATAACATTTATCACGCAATCAATTTTTTCTTTAAAAAAGCTGCTTTTAAATAAGTTTAGTGAACTGTGAACTTAACATTTTTATTCATAGAATGGTTAGATAAAGCATTTGACATTTCAACCTTTTTTGATATTTCAACCATTATGAAAGGTTATTATGTGGTCGGCCGGCTGAAGTGCACGAAAGAAAATCTACACAATCAGTAATAAAAACAGCTTGCTGGCTTGAAAATAACAAATATCTGTTTTCTTCACATTACAACCAAAATCGATCTCCTCTATGTCTATTTGCTTGTTGATGTGTGTACTGCCAGCCTACTTAGCAGTTTAAACCCAAGAACTGTGAACAAAAAATCAGCGTATTTTTTGTTGACACGTAAAAGAATGACAATACCGTTTTTACTCAAACTGTTTGATCACGTACCACGCAAAAACATAAAAGCTTCAATCAATCACTAAATTCTATTTTTTCATCAACAATTTTTATGTATTATTTTTTAGTTTAGTTCACGTATATCTTACATCATATAGTATGCCAAGACAAAATGGCGAAGTCTGTGTATTTAGATATAAGAATCTATAATAGCTTTATTTAATTTTTTTTTACAAAATATTTACATTTTAAATCATTGTGCAATGTGCATATGAGTAATTCTTATACTTAGTACTATTTACTTACGTACATGGTTTTACTTACTATAGCTAACTTTTCAATAACATGTATTTAGATTAGATAATTTATAATTAAATATTAATACCAGTAGCGAGTTTTAAAACTTCTTTAATACATGCTTTATTAACTGTAAAATATGCACTTGAATTGCATTCTAGATAAATTAACTTACTGAAAATTTTTAAAAATAAATTAAAGAGCTAAGTTGTGTGTAAAAATAAATTAATTAATTGTGTAGAACTTTCCACATTTAAAACATAACACTACCACAAGTGGCAATTGTTGAAACATCAAGGTAAAACACCATGAAGCAAAATGTTTACGCTCTATTTGATATAGACAAACTACCTTAAAATCGTCACAATATATCCTAAATTGCATGTGAAACTTTTGAAATATTCAGTTTTTAGAGTGTGTATGTTCATAACTCCGTTGATAACCATTTGATTAAAAGCGTTTTCCACAAACTTTGCACTGAAGCAATCTTGGGTTGATATGTGCACTCAGGTGGTAACTAAGCACTGGATGTGATTCGAATTTTCTCTGGCAAATGTTACATCAATACGGTGTTTCGTTGGTATGTGTTCTCAAATGGCACATCAACCCTTTTCTAGTAGTTCACAATTCACACGAAAACGATGACAGAATTCAAGCATGCATCTGCAAATGGTGGACAAAATTACGTCTTGTCGAAAATTCCTTCCCGCAAACCTTACAAATATAAATTTTCTCATGTGTCATGTGTGTGTGATCTAATGTGTTTTTTCAGACCCCACTTGTCATAAAAACCTCGTTTACAAAAGATACAAGTGTTCGGTTTTTCAGAAATGTGTCTTAACATGTGAATTTTAAGAACCCTTTTTACTTTGAATTTCTTTTTACAAAAAGGACACTCATGTTGCAGTCTATTAGAGTGAGATAATTTGTGGCCTCTTAAAGTGTCCTCGGATTTCATGAAATTTTTTTCACAGATATTACAGTTGTAGGGTCGTTCACCAATGTGCGAACGTAAATGAGTTTCATAATGTTGCTTATATATCAACTGGTTGCAAAAAATGCAATGACTTTTTGCATAAACTTTCTTTTTTGTAGAACTGGAAGCAGCTGAAGAAGTCTTTTCATTATGTGTCCTTCTGTAGTGGTAATTTAAAGATTTGTTACTTTTCCACTTCAACCTGCATATCTTACATTCAAATGAACCTCGTTTTTGTGAGAAATTACATGCTGCTTTAAACTGCGACACGTAACAAATGCGCTTTGACAAATTTCGCATTTGTGTAATTTTTCACCAAGATGCGACTTGATATGGTTTTTAAGCGAAAACTTTGTAAGATATTTGCCGCACAGGTTACAGTTAATCATAAGCTTCCCTGTGTGAATCTGTTTGTGAATTTGTAAAGTTTTAAGTCTTTTGAAGCACTTACTGCATGTTTCGCATTTGTATGGTCGGTCAGTTGAGTGCGAAACCATGTGACTTTTTACTTTTGAGCCATTCTTAAAGAATTTATTACAAATTCGGCACTGATGGGATAATTCTGTCACTGATTTAGTTTTATTGCTATGAACATTGTCAAGATGGTATTTGAAACTGGTTTTATGTTTGAAACGTTTGCTACAAATGTTACATGCAAAAGGCATATTGTCACTATGCACTCTCTGGTGTTTTTAAGATCTGCATTAGATCTGAAATCCCTATCACAGGTTTTGCAGTGACACGGTCTTTCATCTGTGTGTGTAAGCAAATACCTGAAATAGTTAGGTTTTTGTGAAAATGTTTTTTTGCAAAATACACAACAAATCTTTTGTGTAGACGACTCCATTATGAAATCTTAAATTGCTGGTTTGAATAATTTATTGGCTCAAAAACTGTGTGTACAAATATTTTGGTGAATCAACATCTTTTGACTAAGAAAACATGTATTCTTGAAGGCTTTGTCTCGGGTAATATCTGGAGCAACAAAACTTGTAACAAAAAAACCAATCAAAAAGCTTCAGTAAGTCTAAGTTTGAGTTAATCGCGTAAAAACATACACTCAAAAACACCCGTTATCCGTTAATATAAAACTGGAACTTTAGAACTACAGAAAATATTGACATTTACTTTCAAAAACAATAATTTGAAATTTTTAATCACTCAATAATAATTGTTGTAAACTAATTGTTCGATCTTCTGATTGTACAAATGCACAAACACACCTCTACGTTGATAATTTAAAACAAATCCAGCAAGATGAAAACCTTGTTCTCCTATCTCTTGCCTACCAAACACCAAATGAAATTTAATGTTCTCTGTGGGGCTAAATTCAGCAGGCTAACATGCTAGCAAGAAAACACACAGGACAACAGCTGGAAAAATTAATAATGAGGAAAGAGCTCGAGCTCTGAGAGAAACGATCCACAACACCAGATGTGCAGTAAAAAGAATTTTGTCCTGTTTGAGCTTCTAAGTTTGTATGATCAACAACACAAAAACAACCCTTACCTTGATGCTTAAAATAAACTAGTTTAAAACGCACCCGTTTGTTGTACGGTTATACAATACTTCATAAAATCCATAATGTGTTGACACTTTAAAAAATTTTTAAGGGTAGGTGTATTGGAGTTTTCTTTATCTGCAAAGACTTATATTTCACGCGCTTCATAACGACGAAAAAATATTGCCATAAATAAATCAATCTTTTGAATATTTTATTTTGTGTGGATCCAGCTTGGTGTGGTTTCTGAAAGCTTTTCTATACACTCCTCACCTGTAAGGTTTTATGTTGGTGTTTTCATACACCCATAAAAATCCTTCTACTAGTATCTATCAGTCGCAACATATTTCTGTTCCACTGGGCAATTGAAGCTACTCCATGTATCAAATATTCATTTGTTTCATCATTAAATATGTACCACGTGAACTATTCTTACTCTACAAATTATGTATGATTCAAACACGAGCATTAAGGTAATAGATAAGACCGTCTTTTTTTGACGCGTCATCATATATTCATACCTCATGCGGCATCAGTGATGCCTTTTTGCCTGCGTGTCAGAAAAGTAAAACTAATCATGCAAGCATTTTTCTTTCTTTGAAAAAGCTGTTTGATGGTATAGAAATAAAACAACATCCGCCTATTTCCTTCCCAACTGGTACCTATTTCTGCTTTTCTTATGCACATGTTGATAAGCGCAATGCAAGCCTATTTACTGAGTTAGCCCATTATTGAGCTAGAATGTTACTTTTTTAAACACATAATACACTATATTTTGCAGCCAAATTTAAACGATCCTATGCATTGTAAATATATATATATAATAGAGTCATGTATATGGAATTAAGGTTACAATGTGTCATGGCAAAGTAAATTAGGTGTCCAAATTGCCCATTTGTTATTGTTGTAATTTTGGGTAAGGGCGTCTGTCATATATGCATGCAACATTACATTTCCAAGATTTTATCGGAACTTTTATCTACCGTTGGTTAAAAAATTGCAATAATAAATTGTCATATGATATCAAGGTAATGTCAATATGGTGATATTGATATAGCAAAAATTTGTCATTTCATGCGATGTAGAGGAATTTGTATTCAAATTCTTAAACCGTTACCACCTTGACATGATTAACAAAATAATATTTTTACGGTACATGTTTGCCAGCTTGTGCGTCCAGTAATCTAAATCACAGTGTTTGCTACTATCATGACCTTACATGTTGTTAGGAATTTAAAAACTATTTAAGGCACAAATTATTTAAGATTTAAACAATGTTTTATTTGATAATTGAGTGTAGCTTTTTACAAAACGGTTATATACGTCTCAGGCAAATTTTGGGACAACTATAATGTAACGTTTGTAAATTTTTATGCACATATACCAACATTTTAATTTATATTTCTTTTGACTTTTACATTGTACAGAAGGTAGTTTTGTAAAATGACGCAAATGTCTCAGTTTCCTTTCTCGTTTTTTCTAATTTAATATGTCGTCGATCACACATAAACAAGTCGTTAAAGTATAACTGTTTTACTGCAAATCTGCTTGTGAGTATAAAGCTGGTGTTCAAATTTTTCGTTCTAATCACAATTATACTTACGTATTACCTTGCAAAAACAGAAAAGTGCATATAGGTCTATATGTGTACAGTTTACTATAAATAGTTTTTAAAATGGAAATTTTTCAGTCGACCCTCAAAAAAACATTTGTTTTTCCTCATTTTATCATGCCTCATCCTTTCGTACCAAAAAATTAATCATTATTAGCCCTTAAATGATTTTTTGAGGGATAAACAATTATTTTTGTCATTTTATTTAAAATAAGTTTAAAGTACAGCCTTATACCTATTTTAATCTTTTTTCAGTGTTTTGCTTAATTTTTTGAGTAAAAAATCGTCATTGGGACCCCCCGAAAAAATTTTAGCCTTAAATATTTAAAACTATTATACTATTATAAAGTATGTTAATCGGTAATAACTGCATACCAGGTTTCATCCCCATATGTTTTAGGGAGGCTGGACTGAGGTTTAAAGTTAACGTGTACAAAGTATGAAATAATCTGATTTTTTCAGACTGGAAATAAAACTCACCAATGAAAGATTTATGGAAGTTGGGCATCCTTACTCAAATTTTTTCCCGAAAGTTTCTGGACAGTCATGGCTCTGTACCTTTATCTTCCACAATCAATTTCAGATTCAAGACGCCTAACAAATAGCTAATTGTATGTTCTACATGACTAATGTAGAACGACGTTTTAGAAAATTTAATAGACAACAATTTGGCATCCTAACCTTTGAAATTGAATATTTCCACAAGAAATGACAAATGGATCCATTTAGTGAAAAAGGGTAAATTTCGAAAATTCAAAAATTCAGTGTTCAAAAACCAAATTCGCATATGGCAGGACTGATCATTAGTGACTGATACTGCCCATGATGCTGCTGACATGTTGCCAGGAAAATTCCTTCTGAGCCAAGCAGATCTGCCTTCTATACCTATACATGCCTGACAAATGAGGACGTACATGCATTTTATGCTCGTGGACACCAAATAATTGTTTATCCCTCAAAAAATCATTTAAGGGCTAATAATGATTAATTTTTTGGCACGAGAGGATGAGGCATGATAATAAAAGGATGGTTTAATGTTTATTTAGGGGTAAAAAATTACATGCCTTTTAAA